>PGSH02019247.1:0-14264 GCA_002915635.3 Ambystoma mexicanum | reverse complement strand
TATCGCGTGTGGAACTTCCCGCGCACCCCTGCAATCCACGTACCTGCCATATCGCGTGTGGAACTTCCCGCGCACCCCTGGAATCCACGTAGCCGGCCATATCGCTGTGGAACTTCCCGCGCACCCCTGCAATCCACGTACCCGTGCCATATCGCGTGTGGAACTTCCCGCGCACCCTGGAATCCACGTAGCCGGCCATATCGCGTGTGGAACTTCCCGCGCACCCCTGAAATTCCACGTATCCCTGCCATATCGCGTGTGAACTTCCCGCGCACCCCTGAAATCCACGTAGCCGGCCATTTCGCGTGTGGAACTTCCGCGCGCACCCCTGGAATCCACGTACCTGCCATATCGCGTTGTTGAACTTCCGCGCACCCCTGAAATCCACGTAGCCGGCCATTTCGCGTGTGGAACTTCCCGCGCACCCCTGGAATCCACGTACCCTGCCATATCGCGTGTGGAACTTCCCGCGCACCCTGAATCCACGTAGCCAGCCATATCGCGTGTGGAACTTCCCGCGCACCCTGAATCCACGTAGCCGGCCATTTCGCGTGTGTGCAACTTCCCGCGCACCCCTGAAATCCACGTACCCTGCCATATCGCGTGTGGAACTTCCCGCGCACCCCTGAAATCCACGTAGCCGGCCATTTCGCGTGTGGAACTTCCCGCGCACCCCTGGAATCCACGTTCCCTGCCATATCGCGTGTTGAACTTCCCGCGCACCCCTGAAATCCACGTAGCCGGCCATTTCGCGTGTGGAACTTCCCGCGCACCCCTGGAATCCACGTACCCTGCCATATCGCGTGTGGAACTTCCCGCGCACCCCTGGAATCCACGTAGCCGGCCATATCGCGTGTGGAACTTCCCGCGCACCCCTGAAATCCACGTAGCCGGCCATTTCGCGTGTGCAACTTCCCGCGCACCCCTGAAATCCACGTACCCTGCCATATCGCGTGTGTAACTTCCCGCGCACCCCTGCAATCCACGTAGCCGGCCATATCGCGTGTGGAACTTCCCGCGCACCCCTGAAATCCACGTTCCCTGCCATTTCGCGTGTGGAACTTCCCGCGCACCCCTGAAATCCACGTACCCTGCCATTTCGCGTGTGGAACTTCCCGCGCACCCCTGCAATCCACGTACCCTGCCATATCGCGTGTGGAACTTACCGCGCACCCCTGAAATCCACGTAGCCGGCCATTTCGCGTGTGGAACTTCCCGCGCACCCCTGGAATCCACGTACCCTGCCATATCGCGTGTGGAACTTCCCGCGCACCCCTGCAATCCACGTAGCCGGCCATATCGCGTGTGGAACTTCCCGCGCACCCCTGAAATCCACGTTCCCTGCCATGTCGCGTGTGGAACTTCCCGCGCACCCCTGTAATCCACGTACCCTGCCATATCGCGTGTGGAACTTCCCGCGCACCCCTGAAATCCACGTACCCGGCCATATCGCGTGTGCAACTTACCGCGCACCCCGGTATGCACGCACACGTTTATTTTTTCTCTCTGCGCGTGTCTGTGTTTGTGGGTACCCCTTTGTACGTCATTTGTCCTGGAGGGCCACAGTATTGGACATTGATCATGTCTGTATATAGGTGCTATTTGTTGGCGCACCTTTTAGCGCACATTTCTTGCAGGCGCAGAGACGCTACCGCCTGCTTTCTTGTGGCGGTCGTGTTTGTGCCTGTTTGTGCCTGTGCGCTGCTTTGAGCGTGCGCTTTTTTGCCCTATTCTATTCCATGAATACGTGTTGTATGCGAGCGTGTGGGCGTTCCGCGCACTTGCCTCCTTAACTTTCCCCGTGCCGCCCACATTCTTCCCCATTCCGAGTGTTGTGCCCCATTTTATTCCCCATTCCGAGTGTCCCGCCCTGTGTCCCGCCTACTTTAGAGCTGTGCGCTGCGCTCGGAGTGATGGCGCAGTGGCCGTGGCGCACGACGTTGGTTGACCTGTGCGCCGGCCTGCGCCGCGCGTTTTTTCCGCGCACGTCCTCTGCTTTTCTTGCGCAGGGACTTCCATGAATCGACGTGCGCTGGTTTCCCTGCGCTTTGCGCTGATTTTCGGCGCAGCGCACGTATTGGCCCCTCTGCGCCGGGATTTTCGGCGCACATTTATTCCATGAATCGGCCTGATAATGTTAAATATTACATGTAAGCACGTCTTGTCAATTTAAAGCTGTATTTTCTGAATTATGGATGCAGTTGGTGTTTTACCCACTGAACTGAAAAGTCTGTGCCTTTGAAAATTTGAACTCAAATCCTGGGCTGGGCCGCCCAGGAACAGCCAGCCTGGTTCAGTAAGAAATACAACGAAATAACAGAGAATCGGATCCAAATTGTGGGAGTTGTAGATAACACAGCCAGCAGAAATGACATTTAAGGTCATGTCTGTTTAACTGTGCATTAGTGCACAACAGAAATGACCTTTTCAGGGCTGACTCGATCTCAAGAAAGGGTTTCAGAGCGACTAATGGATGATCAAACATTGTGTATGAAACAGATTGTTGATAAGCAGATGTTCGTGTCAGGTGACGATGGAGAAATTAAACTTAGGAATAAGTGGGGGCTACGTGAAACTGAGGGGCATATGTGAAGCACTGCCATTGATTAACACTGCACTCCTTTTTCCTGAATTAAAAGAGAAATGTGTGTCCCAGTGAGCTAATCCTGGACTCGTATTAAAGGGGATAAGAAGCCCGTCGGTATCATGTAAATATGAATCTTGTGTAATACATACAATTTGAGTTATGAAGACAATTATGATTCCGGCCTTCTCTTAATTCTGAGGAAATGGAAATGTGTTGTGTTGTGGTGATATGTTATGGAAGTAGGGTTTGAATCATGAAGGGTCAGAGTTGTGATCATCTCGGCTCAAAAATGTTAGCTCCCCCAGGAAGGGCGTGCCGAGATAGGATTTGTATTTTCAGACTCGCCATAAAATATAGAACTCAAATATATGTCTATATATGTGCCTGCAGTTATCTGACAAATTAGCATAGCTGCCATGTTGTTAGATTTTTAGGAACACTAAAAGTTAAACCCACTTGTCATTTTGGAATGATCTTTCTCCTCTCTCAGCCTCCATCATCCACACCTCCCAACTCCTTGTCCAATTAACAGGCAGTGGGAATATTGGGGGAGGGAGAGAGCTGGGCAATCCATAGCATGGACATCATGATAATAATGGAGTGTTACCAGCTCTATAAGAGATCAGCTTTCAATCTGAGAGGGATCTTCTGATTTCCTTTTGACTTTTGGGACCTTTCTTTGGACTTTTGATTTTTCCCTTGACTTTCCCACTCTATTGCTGGGGGTAGTCTACTTCTGGACTCTTGCAAGGAACAACTAGCAGAGAGACAGGGAGCTACCAAGGCCTTAAACATTGCATGGGAGACAGAATGGGAAATGTAGAAGTTAGCTGGGCATGCCATTTGAGGAGCCAGAGGAAGTCTGGGTGCTGGGGGCTACCCTTGACCAAAGCCTTTGACCAAATCTGTGCTGTCCTCAGAGAAGCCCTGCTGTTTCTATGGATGCCCCATAACTAAGGTCTCCCATGTAAGTAGATTAGACCACATGTCAACAAAAGTCTGGGGGGAATCTGCCAGCCTTAATCTAGCATAGTGGGTAGACGTGTGGGACTGCGGAGATCCATGGCACATTTTATTAAATCTAACTCAAATTAATTCCACTATAGAAAAATCACACTATCCATTTAAATTGAATTGTGTGGGAAACTGCTTGCCTTAATCCCTTCCATTAAATTGTGGGGAAGGGGGAAGCTTTGTCGATCCTTAGCACATTGAATTGAAGGTAAATCAATTATTTCCCATACAGAAAATTACGGGATGAATGTTGCTAGGGTTGGAAACTAACAATGTTCATGCCCAGTGTGTTAGAGCCGGTATAGACAATAAAGTACTTGGGTGACTACCTTTCTGAAACCCCTGCCTTCTGTACAGAAGAGGGGTGTCCATAATCCCACAATAAGTAACCCTAAAACGCTGCCATTCAAGTGAATGTAGAGTGTGCAAAAAAACATTTCCCATTTATTTACTTGCATCCCAAAATGATTTTCCCAAGGCCCTGTATTTTTGCACAAAATAAGCCCAAAATGATTTCCACATTGAGTTCCTTTTCTAAACTTTGTCTTTTAAAATAAAAAGCCCAAAACGATTTTTTTCATTATGTCTATTTTTCAAACCGTGCCTTTTAATAAAAAGCCAAAACTATTGTGCTGCTGTATTCCCACTCCCGGGACTTGCCTTCAAATTAAGGGGTCATGCCTGGTTGTGGGGGTTACTGGGAGAGAAGAGCATTGTGATAAGCCAAGCAATCCCTGCAGATTGTTTCAAATTTCATAACTGTTAATGTGCAAGAAATCCTCTGTGTGTTAGGATGTACGGTCTTTAAATTCAACTTGTGTGCTGTGGTATCTGTAAGTTCATTAGAAATACAAGTCAGTTGACTGGTGCAAGTAATATGAAATTGTGATATTGTGCTGTGCCACAGCGTTGGTGGTTGATGTTTTGGTTGTTTTATGGTTTTTTTGTCAAACCTTAAATAAATATATATTCTTACTATACACCGGCCTGGCACCCATGTCATTGGTGGTACAGAGGGTATTTACTGTGGTGGTGTGAGATAGGTTGGAGGCCTTACTAAAGTTGAATCTGTAGAAGCACTTTGGGTGCATGCCACGATGCTTGGGGGGGGGGGGAGGAAATACATGAGTTGAGAGTGACCGCCTAATAAATTGTGACAGTATCATTTGTGATCAAGCGAGCAATGCCTTCAGGCAAAATTGTCCAAACCAGCCAAACAGTGACAATAGGTCGATGATAATCGCCCTTCTCCCCTGCGGTCTGGATCTGGCAACCCTCTCCTTCTTCTCTCCTCCAACAACCGGCAAACTTCCTTGGCGTACCCACAAACCCCCAGCCCCAAATCCAGTGTATGTCAAACTCTGCAGTATCCAACAACAAATCCGGCCATTCTGACACTCTCTGCTCCATTCTCCTTACGAACGAGTGCCCAATGACCCATACTACTGGCTTCGCTATCCACCCTACGCAGGTGGACACAAGAGAGTATGTTGACATGTCAGTAATATCACAGCCGGTGGAGACCCTTGTGTCCCTGGCACCACACACATAGTATCACAGTCCTGGGACCCGTCCCGCAGACCACCCACCTTTTCCTCTTCCTTCCCTCACCTGACCCATGTCAACATTCCAAGTGGTGCCTAATGTACCCTTTGTAAGCCCTGGACTTCAAATGCCCAATTTCCTTAATTTAACTTTCCTTGCACCCAACCTTGGCTGCAGTGGTGACTGCCCCAATCCAGAAGGAATGAAGGACAATCCCTATACACCTAAGCCCTACTCCAACCAGGGCTTTCTCAAAGACTTTCCTGAATTGAAATCTAGAGAGGCACGATCCATCCCTATGCTGGAACAATGGACCTCCTTTTTGGATTTTCTCAGCCAGAGATGGCTCTGGTCACCCCATCCCTTGACAGGTCCTCACGGGCCAACCCCCCCTGCTCTGTCTGTTCCAGATGCCTCCTGTTCTAGATGTCCCCACCAGTTCCCCTATGCTGAATGCTCTGGGATAGCAAAGGCTGCCCTAAACAAATATACTTCCCATGCATCCCTGCAAATTTCCCCCAGATGCCCCAGGTTTCTCGAGATCGAGTGGTCGTCTGCCAGCCCCCCTAGTGACCTCTATCCTTCTCCACTCTATCAGGGCTTTTTTACTGCTGCTGTGAGAAGACACAGCTGGAACTCCTGTAATTTAAAATGGTACAAGGCATCAGCCGCATTATTGTAAATACCCGGTGCGTCGTCTGCCAGCCCCCCTAGTGACCTCTATCCTTCTCCACTCTATCAGGGCTTTTTTACTGCTGCTGCGAGAAGACACAGCTGGAACTCCTGTAATTTAAAATGGTACAAGGCATCAGCCGCATTATTGTAAATACCTGGTGCGTGTTTTGCCTGAAAGCGCACATTGTTTTTTAAACATGGCAATACCAATCTTTTCAGCAATATTAGAACCATGGGGAATGCCGCCTTTTGACCGTTAATGGAGCACACCACGGGCATGCTGTCTGACCAGAACATCACATCTCTGTCCTTCAGCTCTGCGCCCCAAATCTCCACTGCCACTACTACGGGGAAGAGTTGAGGTGTAAAAAGGTAATGTTCCTGGCCAGGTGACTGCTCACCGAGCTATTTGGCCACCGCTGTCTGCACCATCTATTTCCCAGAATGGCCCTAAAACCTACGTTACCTGCAGAGTCTGTGTAGAGGCCCTGTTGCTCACTGTTCTTTGCCTCAGCTGGCCACACCAAAACCCTGATGAATTCGGCCAGGAAGGCGTCCCAGATCACCAGGTCATCTTTTAGCTCTCTGGAAAGCCTTGTGTGATGGTGCATCTTTGTCGACCCTGACATGGCCCCTGCAATTGCCCTGGAGAATGGCCTGCCCATTGGATTAATCTGCAGGGTGAAGTTCAGCTGCCCCTCCAAGCTCTGTAGCTGACCCAAGGTCACCTCCTTTGCCCGCAAGCAAGTTGCCACTGCCTCTCTGAAGTCCCTGTCCTCATGCAGGCGGCACCCCCCCTTCTCCTAATCCATTTCAATGCCCAAAAAACATTGTGTTTTTTCCTCTGTGAGTGGCACTGTCTGAAATGCCTCCAGAGCCCTCCTGCACGGATCTGATTCCACCGGGCCCATAAATAAGAAATAGTCCAGATAATGAAGCACTTCCGCTCCCTTGCATTCTCGCTTTTTGTTGCCCACTCCAGAAATGTGCTGACTGCCTCTAAGGAACACAATATTGAACACCCCATTGGCATGCACTTGTCAAAGTAGTATCCTCCTCCCACTTGAAAACCCTGTAAATGGTAATCGTCTGGGTGCACTGGCAATAATCGAAATGCCAATTTGGTGTTAGACTTTGCTAGCAAAGCCCCTCTCCCCAATTTCTGTAACACCGCCCATGCCCCATCAAATGACGCATAACTGACGGAGCATAGCTCCTCATCAATAGCATTGTTCAACAATGTACACTTAGGACATGATGAATTGTGAATCAGTCTGAATTAACCAGGTTCTTTTTTGGCAACAATCCCCAGAAGTGACCATACAAACTTCGGCAGATGTGGAGACGAGAAGGGCCCGCCATCCTGCCCAGCTTCCACTCTTTGTCCACTCTGTCTAGCACCAATCCTGGTTGGCTTTCTTGGTCCCCCACTCTTGCGACTGGTGGAGGAGAATCCTGAAACCTTGTGAGAAAGCATCTACTAGTAGTTGTGCTTCCTTATACCGAGGGTACCCATTTGCCCAATTCCTTAGCACGTCCACCCACACTGGCGAGGGTATACCACCGGTGGCCTTCTCAGCGCCAACCCCTTACTCATGGTCTTTGTTTCGCTTTGCACGCTTGGCCTCCCCGTGCACATGTGCTTACATTTTCACTCTGGTCTTGCACACATTGTTTTATTAGGGCCCTTCTTGTCCCCATATCCCGCACTGCTCTGAATGGGCTGCATCTATCTTCCCGTCACAAAGCCGTTGTTGGACGTATTGTGAACTACTGTACAGCTTGCCCACAAGTTCATTGCGCTGGTCCGCCAATCCCTTTGCGCATTACCTGCCTTGGGGATCCTGAACCCCTCATCATACACTAACCAAGCCCCAAAAGCAGAGCCATGATACATGGACAACACAGAGTGATTATAGGACCATAACTTCTGGTGTAACTCAGGGAATCTTTCTAGCAGTATAGCAGAAAATATAGCAAAACTAGTGGCCCAATTGATTGCTGACTTTTCAACAAAGAATTTCCTATCTTTCCCATCTCCCTTTGAGTCTGTGCACTCTTCAACTCTCCTGTAATTCAATAATGAGAAGATATCAATGTATTTATCCTTCCCTATTTTTTTCTTTGTGTCCAGCAAGACGTACTATGTAAGCATATCTGGTGTTATTGAATGACCTGGGGGGGTGGAGGGGGGGCCATCTCAGCCTCCCGAAGATATACCCCCTGCCACTGTTGGTGCCACTTTTTCACCCCGTACTATTCATATTGCTCAACCCTCCCGGCGTGCCCATGCCCGTAGCTGGCATTGCCCCTGTTGCTGCTGGCGTGGGTTTGCTGTGGCTCCACCAACTCCTGTTGTGGTAGCGCCTGCCCCCCACTGTTACCCCCCCCCAGGTAGGTGGTGTTCTTGAGCCCCCCCCAGTTTGGGTTGATGCCAGAGGCCAGGGTGTGGTCCAAGGCTGCTGTTGTGGACCCCCTGTCATCCCCTGCAATTCCCCTGAAGTGGGAGGATGGGACAAGACCCTCCCCCCAATCTCATCCAGACCATGGCCTAGAGGATCACGGCCCAGACACCCCCCACGAGACGAGTTTGTCTATTTACCAGATGATAAAATACCCTGGTTCAGAAACTTACACATAAGAGAAGCATGCCCACCAGCACGCCAAGCTCAAACCGACGCCTGCGACATGGATGAGCTTGACTAAGAACAACATCCACAAGTATCCACATCGTTAGAGATGCCATAACGACATAGCCAACAGATGAGAACACCATGCACACTGGTCACTCACACACCAACCTACACGAAGAACATACTCAGTGCTATGACGTAGGTGAATGACACACCCACCGACGTGCATCATGTTTTTTCTTTTTTACCTAGGCCTTTTTACAGCAACGCAGAAACGCAAGACACCGAAGAGCTCGTGTACATGCTTGCTGACGCTTCTTCCGCCACCCATCCCTATGACGACACCACCATGTTTATCTAATGCTACCCATGAACTAGGCCCGAGTAGGCCACAAGCAAAAGTCCCCAGGCAGGAGCCTCGCAATGAAAATCCTCTCAGAACAAGAGTACAAGTGCTGACCATGCAGGACGAGCCCCCAGCGAGAGCTCACAGCCAAGGCCACGATGTTGCAACTCGCATGCCGCGAACCCAGTGCCAAGGTTACACCTTTAAGTGCCAAGCCCTCAGAGACGAAATCCAAATCTAATGCTCATAATCCTGCTCCAGCTACGTTCTCTCCACACGTGACCAAGCCGAACTGACAAGGTGCCAAGCTCACGAGACAGGAAGCCGCCAGGGTCCCACATCTGGGACACAGGTTGCAACAACGAAGCAGCAAGATGCACACCTACAGCAAATGGGAAAGACCTGTCCACAAGCCCATGAGCGGATCCGTCCATTGTCTGCACAAACACATAGTTGCACATTGATGCTAATGACAGGTACACCGCAAGCTGGGAACGGCAATGGTCCCAGGCTTGGGGCTCACAGGAGAACCAATCAGAATACAGGGGGGCTTATTACTGACGCCATTACTCTTAGCCAATCACCAAGGGTCCCTCTGTAACAATTCTATAGTAACAACTGCTAGGGACAACCCAAGCGTACCACCTGACCCATCCTCAACCACTAATATTTCTTTCCATATGTTACCTATACTAGCCCTACCACTCGGGGAACCAATCCAGAGTGTCGATAGGTTTTGTGCTAACTTTCCTAGGTGACGCGAGTAGCGCGTCATACTGCCGTAAAAAGGGCCTGCGATCCCCACTACGAGTGAGAGTCCTGTCGGATGCATACAAACCGAGACTCATCCCTGACGTTATAAACTGCAGTATCGCCTTGCTTCTTGTGTGTGTCTCATACTCCTTTTGGGGACACGGGAGGAGTTGGGATCTCCCGAGCCCAGAGGTCCGGGGCCGGCAGAGCCGTCCGCGGGAGAATTACTCCGACAAGTTGGAGACACTGCTGAGATCGGTTGATGTCCGTTGGCCTGGTAATACAAGTCCAAGGCCCTTGCAGCGAGGCGTCCCAGCAGCGCGGCCCCCTCTGCCGTTGCCCCCTTTGAGGACTACAGGACCATCGCGGAACTGCGAGAAGAACGGACAGCGCAATCCGGATATTGGCCCTCTGGAGCCGATTGAGAAGTATCCCGCCCACGGTTGGCGAGTGTCCAGACGAGGGGAGGTGGCGAGCCGCTTGGAGGGGTGCACGCAGTCGAGCGGCCCGGCATCAAGGGAACTTGGTGAGTATGACACACCCAACAAGCAATGTGACATTGTGAGGGAGGGGGGGAGGAATTGCAATAAGGGTGGCGCAAGGTGTTTTTACGATGTTGCAAGGATTTGATTGATAAGTGTTGACAGACGAGTGAGCGGCAGCGGGACAGGCACGAAGGCCGTCTTCTATCGCGTCACACAGCAGGGTGGGTGGAGCCAAAAGGCACCATGTGCGGTTGTTCGAAAGCACTGATTTGTCTAGATCGCGGGCACCTGTAAAAGGGGTGTGTGGCTTTCCTATGAATTGGTGTTTTGATCAATGAATAAATGAGGATCCCTACTGATTGAGTGTAGATGACGTTTTCCCGTAGGTGGTAGCCAGGTTGTTGCCAAGTGCGGAGGATAATTGGCTGGTTAAGCTCCCCTGGTGAGGGGCGTATCACATACGAGGCGACGCAGCGTGTGCAGTCCGATAAGAATTTTTTGTTGAGTACCTTGCTCTGGGCGTAGCGAGAGGACAGCTGTGGGGTCGACGAGGGCAAAAGTATAAAACATATTGCACGCTCCATTAATGTTATAAGAGGTTCTTACCGGTAATAGTTTGAAGAAGTTGGTGACGTCACCCATAGGGCTTCCATAGGACACCGCGGCCACACCGTATTAACCAAGGGGTGGACAGGGGATAAGTATCGGGATAAGGGTGGCATAGAAGAGGTGGGGAGGCCGTGCACGGAGAACGCCGGCAACCCTCGATAAGGGGAGGGCGAAAAGGGGAAAAGTGGCCACGCACAGAGAACGCCGGTCACGTTGAGCAAGGTGTTCAAAAAGAGGAGGGAGAAGTTTGGAAAAAAAAAAAAAAATTAAAAAACAGGTGGGGCGGCTGTATCAGCATGTCACACAGGGCACGCAGCCGCAGGGGGCTCCGTGCGCCACGGCCGCAGGGGGCCATACGAGTGATATCAGAGGAGGAAAAACAATAGAGGAAAAGAACTGTATATCAGCAATTGTATTACCTTTCAGCGGACGGTCGGAAGTCCCCAATTTACAGGGCCAGGTAAAGACAGTGGCTGCTGAAAAAAGTTGAAGTATAACATAACAATGGCGGAGTCTGGCAGAGTCTGAGGAGTGATTGCCAGTACCTCTACTCTTTCTACTGTGGGAGTGACTTCAAAAGCTGACGATCCCCGCGGAGCGGGCGCGGAGTCTGGCAGAGTCTGAGGAGTGATTGCCAGTAACTCTACTCTTTCTACTGTGGGAGTGACTTCAAAAGCTGACGATCCCCGCGGAGCGGGCGCTGAGTCTGGCAGAGTCTGAGGAGTGATTGCCAGTACCTCTACTCTTTCTACTGTGGGAGTGACTTCAAAAGCTGACGATCCCCGCGGAGCGGGCGCGGAGTCTGGCAGAGTCTGAGGAGTGATTGCCAGTACCTCTACTCTTTCTACTGTGGGAGTGACTTCAAAAGCTGACGATCCCCGCGGAGCGGGCGCGGAGTCTGGCAGAGTCTGAGGAGTCCGAGGAAGTCCGCGGAATCTCGGACTCCCCTTGTGTCTCCCCCTGTGGGATCTCCTTCCCTCTGCCCCCTCTAACTTTCTATCACGTTCATGAGGGTGAACATCGCTGCTACTGCAGCCAAAGGCAAAGCAGCATGCACATCAATGAAGACACGGGCCCAAAGGAAGCGGATACGGGAGTCGTCGTGCACTGACTTGGATCAATCTTGGACATCGGCGGCTTCCCCCGATCCCCCTGACGCCCCTCAGAAGATGACTCCTAAAGAGGCACTTGAGCCTGTTTTGGCTCCACTCACAGCTGAGCACAATCGAGTCCCAGAAGAAAAACGAACGACGCCGACGACTTCGACGGCCTCGAAACAGACAACAACAATTCTCACAAAAGTAAGTGAGTGTGTGAATATTCCATCTACACAAGTGTTGGTGCTACCTGCGGCTTGTTCCGCGTTGAGGGGCAAGGTCAATGACGCAAGAGGCATGGGTGGTAACTTTGCAGCGGACTCCTCCGCACTTTCCATACAACCGAAAACACACTCTGCCTCTATCCTTGCGAGCTACGTTACAGAAGAGGTTTTATCTACCTCTTCGCTAAACGGAAACTTCACTCAAGCTAAAGCCCGAGAAAATGTGATCGACACGGACACAAGTCACAGCCCCATCAAGTCGATCACTAGTACTCCAACAAACGACCTGAGCGATTGGCAATCTGAGTCTGCCCTGTTGTCTGTAACCACAATGTCAAAGTGCAAATCTACTGGCAAACAAGCTCAGAAAGCGAGCGCATGTGCGTTGATCAAAACAAACAATATAGCTCAGGAAGAAACAAGTACGGGCGCGTACCGACCAAGATTCTTCTCTGCGTATGATAATCTAATACCGTTGTCAGCCACATCTCCTAACACGGCCCAGGCTGAATTCCCTCACAGAGCTGCTTCCTCACACATGGACGCTACGGAGCATGTCTTTGAGCCGTGCCTAGTGGCCTCTAACTGCCACTCAACTGTAGGAGCTGTCTGGGAAATATCGAAGCCATCGGAAGACAAGGGTGTTACTAACCGCAGAAATTCTTTAGATATCGTTAACAAGCTCCTAACAGATCTGAAACAGATAAACAAAGAAAGGCTCCCTACCTCACCCACAAAAGATACCACAATGGGAGATGTGGATACAAGGGAGGCCGTATCGCAACTTATGCACACGGCAATAACACATGTATCTGAAGCCGTTACAAACGCAAAACCATAGGCGGACGCAAGCAAATGCCAACTACAGAGCCCTCCTAAAAATAATCTGATGAAAAGGCGAAGAATATATTCGAGTACATCCCCGAACATACAATGCTCACAGAGGAAGCTCCCTAAAATAGGTCTCGCGGATGCAACGCAGATGCAAAGCTGCTCATCGGATACCGCACGAAAGGATGCGTGTGGCTCTCCATTGAATGATGGGCGTGATGACTCCACATCTGACTCTTCACCCTCTGATTCATCCTTGATGGAGCGACCCTTTCCTAAAATCAGACGACTTCCGCTAAACAAAAAACGGCAAGTGAGTCATACAACAGATTCAATTGCCAACGCACGCCATCTGCCAAACATGCAAGATCTACAGACCATCATCATGTCGTCAACAACGTTGTCGTTGTCACCTTTTCTCAAAATGTATGAACATTTGAATGAAAGCTTAAAAGATCTGTCAGTAGCTGTCTCTGGAATGATCACTAAGATTGCTATGCTCGAAAATACGCAGACGTCCTATATGGACGTAGTGCTAAACACCAATAAAAAGGCTGAAATGGCTCTGGGGGCCCTAACAGACTGCAACAAAAACGCCTATTTAGACAGAAAATTACTGGCAGATGTGGCGAAACAAGCTCTCAACCTGTTTCATCAAAAGTCAGCGTACCACCTGTGCAATGGCCTCTTAGACGACAGAAGAAACGAGTCCTCTTGCAGCTCACACCAGTCGACACTTGGTCACCCTAGTAGTCTGTCTGAGACCTCCCGCGCGCAGCCCGTGGAGAATCCTGCAACAGCTCACACAGGTTGTAAGATTCCGACGACGATAATGGAAGAAGCTCCTTCGATAAGTACCGAATATTTGACGACTGTGGTGGAGCTCTCTGCTGGTAGTCAACCTGGGACTCAGACAAGTAACGATCTTCCAGCTTCAGCCGGGCCTCATCCAAGCAACCCTACACAGTTTCAAGACATATTGTTGGCAACTCAAGCCGTTGGAAACTTGGCTTTATTAGATCCTCAACCGGCTTCCTCATCGACTCGGACCCGAAATCTAGACTTAATCGGCGAGGAGCCCATACTCGTATCAGAAGAGGCGTGTAGCGTTGCCTCGGCTGTCTTTGATATTTTTAAATCTGCCAAGAAGGATCCTCCGGTTGGACCCAGTGCTAAAAGCGGCAGAGGAAATGGGCTGAAAAAACCTAAAAACATGCCCCTGAAAAAAACAAAACGAGGCAACGACTCGAGGAAATTTCTGAGAAATTTGAAAACAGTTAATGTAACTGTCAACAAGACTGTGCTAAAAGAAAAAAGTGGAGTGCTGGACACCAACTCCAGAAATGCTGTCACTGAACTGGACCTACCGATTGGAGCCAAAACCTACTCCAGAAAGGTTGTCATTGAACAGGACCAATCTATTGGAGCCAAAATCTACTCATGTGACTCTTCCGAAAGATCTACT
>PGSH02019246.1:0-12776 GCA_002915635.3 Ambystoma mexicanum | reverse complement strand
TAGCACTGGAAGGCAATCGCTAGCACTGGAAGGCAATCGCTAGCACTGGAAGGCAATCGCTAGCACTGGAAGCAATCGCTAGCACTGGAAGGCAATCACTAGCACTGGAAGGCAATCGCTAGCACTGGAAGGCAATCGCTAGCACTGGAAGGCAATCGCTAGCACTGGAAGCAATCGCTAGCACTGGAAGGCAATCGCTAGCACTGGAAGGCAATCGCTAGCACTGGAAGGCAATCGCTAGCACTGGAAGGCAATCGCTAGCACTGGAAGGCAATCGCAAGCACTAGAAGGCAATCGCTAGCACTGGAAGGCAATCGCTAGCACTGGAATGCAATCGCTAGCACTGGAGGGCAATCACTAGCACTGGAATGCAATCACTAGCACTGGAAGGCAATCGCTAGCACTGGAAGGCAATCACTAGCACTGGAAGGCAATCACTAGCACTGGAAGGCAATCGCTAGCACTGGAATGCAATCGCTAGCACTGGAAGGCAATCGCTAGCACTGGAATGCAATCGCTAGCACTGGAAGGCAATCCTAGCACTGGAAGGCAATCGCTAGCACTGGAAGGCAATCGCTAGCACTGGAAGGCAATCGCTAGCACTGGAAGGCAATCACTAGCACTGGAAGGCAATCGCTAGCACTGGAAGGCAATCGCTAGCACTGGAAGGCAATCGCTAGCACTGGAAGGCAATCGCTAGCACTGGAAGGCAATCGCTAGCACTGGAGGCAATCGCTAGCACTGGAAGCAATCGCTAGCACTGGAATGCAATCGCTAGCACTGGAAGGCAATCGCTAGCACTGGAAGGCAATCGCTAGCACTGGAAGGCAATCGCTAGCACTGGAAGGCAATCGCTAGCACTGAGAAGGCAAATCACTAGCACTGGAAGGCAATCGCTAGCACTGGAAGGCAATCGCTAGCACTGGAAGGCAATCGCTAGCACTGGAATGCAATCGCTAGCACTGGAGGGCAATCGCTAGCACTGGAAGGCAATCGCTAGCACTAGAAGGCAATCGCTAGCACTGGAAGGCAATCGCTAGCACTGGAAGGCAATCGCTAGCACTGGAAGGCAATCGCTAGCACTGGAATGCAATCGCTAGCACTGGAAGCGATCGCTAGCACTGGAAGGCAATCACTAGCACTGGAATGCAATCGCTAGCACTGGAAGGCAATCGCAAGCACTAGAAGGCAATCGCTAGCACTGGAAGGCAATCGCTAGCACTGGAAGGCAATCGCTAGCACTGGAAGGCAATCGCTAGCACTGGAAGGCAATCGCTAGCACTGGAAGGCAATCGCTAGCACTGGAAGGCAATCGCTAGCACTGGAAGGCAATCGCTAGCACTGGAAGGCAATCGCTAGCACTGGAAGGCAATCGCTAGCACTGGAAGGCAATCACTAGCACTGGAAGGCAATCGCTAGCACTGGAAGGCAATCACAAGCACTAGAAGGCAATCGCTAGCACTGGAAGGCAATCGCTAGCACTGGAAGGCAATCGCTAGCACTGGAAGGCAATCGCTAGCACTGGAAGGCAATCGCTAGCACTGGAATGCAATCGCTAGCACTGGAAGGCAATCGCTAGCACTGGAAGGCAATCGCTAGCACTGGAAGGCAATCACTAGCACTGAAGGCAATCGCTAGCACTGGAAGCAATCGCTAGCACTGGAATGCAATCGCTAGCACTGGAAGGCAATCGCTAGCACTGGAAGGCATCGCTAGCACTGGAAGGCAATCGCTAGCACTGGAATGCAATCGCTAGCACTGGAAGGCAATCGCTAGCACTGGAAGGCAATCGCTAGCACTGGAAGGCAATCGCTAGCACTGGAAGGCAATCGCTAGCACTGGAAGGCAATCGCTAGCACTGGAAGGCAATCGCTAGCACTGGAATGCAATCGCTAGCACTGGAAGGCAATCGCTAGCACTGGAAGGCAATCGCTAGCACTGGAAGGCAATCGCTAGCACTGGAAGCAATCGCTAGCACTGGAAGGCAATCGCTAGCACTGGAATGCAATCGCTAGCACTGGAAGGCAATCGCTAGCACTGGAATGCAATCGCTAGCACTGGAAGGCAATCGCTAGCACTGGAAGGCAATCGCTAGCACTGGAAGCAATCGCTAGCACTGGAAGGCAATCGCTAGCACTGGAATGCAATCGCTAGCACTGGAATGCAATCGCTAGCACTGGAAGGCAATCGACTAGCACTGGAAGCAATCGCTAGCACTGGAAGGCAATCGCTAGCACTGGAATGCAATCGCTAGCACTGGAATGCAATCGTTAGCACTGGAAGGCAATAGCTAGCACTGGAAGGTAATCGCTAGGCACCACTGGCATGAGGGGAACTGAGAGGTCCCTGTGCAGTAGCATGACGCCCCCCATGTGAGGCCGCTGCAGAGGCCGCGAGAGCTGAACCAGTAATAAGTGGCCAGGACCAGGGGGTGGACTGGGAACCAAAAGAGCCCTGGGAATAATTTTAAAATGATGGCCCCATATATCACATTTTAAGGAAGTCCAACCCTTTTCCTATGAGAACATCTGGAAATAAACTAGGTTACCACACAAAAGAGGCTCAGGGTGCAGAGGCCTACTGGGAAATCTACAGAGTTCCCTATAGGCCGGTCCACACCCGCCCAGGGTGCTGAGGCCTCCGGGTAATCTCCAGAGTTCCCTATAGGCCAATCCACACCCACGCAGGGCGCAGAGGCCTACCAGGAAATCTCCCAAGTTCCCTGTAGGCCAGTCCACCCCTGCCCGGTGGACTGGGAACTAAAAGAGGCCCTGGAAATAATTACTGGGGACCAAAAGAGGCCCTGGAAATAATTTTCAAAGTGGCCCCATATGACACATTTCCAGCAAGCCCAATGCTTTTACTACGTGAAAATCTGGAAATACCACACAAAAGAGGCCCAGGGTGCAGAGGCCCACCGGGAAATCTCCAGAGTCCCCTATAGGCCAGTCCACCCAGGGTGCAGAGGCCTACTGGGAAATCTCGCAAGTTCCCTATAGGCCAGTCTACACCCGCCCAGGGTGCAGAGGCCTACCAGGAAATCTCCTAAATTCCCTGTAGGCAAGTCCACCCCTGCACAGGGTGCAGAGGCCTACTGGGAAATCTCCAGGGTTCCCTATAAGCCAGTCCACCCTGCCCAGGGTGCAGAGGCCTACTGGGAAATCTCCAGAGTTCCCTATAGGCCAGTCCACACCCGCCCAGGGTGCAGAGACCTACCGGGAAATCTCCCGAGTTCCCTGTAGGCCAGTCCACCAGCAGGGTGCAGAGGCCTACCGGGAAATCTCCCGAGTTACCTGTAGGTCAGTCCACATCCTCCCAGGGTGCTGAGGCCTACCGGGAAATCTCCAGAGTTCCCTATAGGCCCGTCCACCCCTGCCCAGGGTGCAGAGGCCTACTGGGAAATCCCCCGAGTTCCCTATAGGCCCGTCCACCCCCGCCCAGGGTGCAGAGGCCTGCTGGGAAATCTCCAGAGTTCCCTACAGGCCAGTCCACACCTGCCCAGGGTGCAGAGGCCTACTGGGAAATCTCCTGAGTTCCCTGTAGGCCAGTCCTACCCTGCTCAGGGTGCAGAGGCCCAACGGGAAATCTCCAGAGTTCCCTGTAGGCCAGTCCAACCCTGCTCAGGGTGCAGAGGCCTACCGGGAAATCTCCAGAGTTCCCTATAGGCCAGTCCACCCCTGCCCAGGGTGCAGAGGCCTACTGGGAAATCTCCAGAGTTCCCTATAGGCCAGTCCACCCCCGCCAGGGTGCAGAGGCCTACTGGGAAATCTCCAGAGTTCCCTATAAGCCAGATCACCCGCCCAGGGTGCAGAGGCCTACCGGAAATCTCCGAGTTCCCTATAGGCCAGTCACACCCCTGCCCATGGGTGCAGAGGCCTACTGGTAAATCTCCAGAGTTCCCTTTAGGCCAGTCCACACCATGCCCAGGGTGCAGAGGCCTACTGGAAATCTCCAGAGTTCCCTTAGGCCAGTCCACACATGCCCAGAGTGCAGAAGCCTACTGGGAAATCTCCGAGTTCCCTGTAGGCCAGTCACACCCACTCAGGGTGCAGAGGCCCATTGGCAAATCTCCAGATTCCCTGTAGGCCAGTCCACCCCTGCCCAGGGTGCAGAGGCCTACCGGTAAATCTCCAGAGTTCCCTATAGGCCGGTCTACACCCGCCCAGGGTGCAGAGGCCTACTGGGAAATCTCCTAAGTTCCCTGTAGGCCAGTCCACCCCTGCACAGGGTGCAGAGGCCTACTGGGAAATCTCCAGGGTTCCCTATAAGCCAGTCCACACCCGCCCAGGGTGCAGAGGCCTACTTGGAAATCTCCAGAGTTCCCTATAGGCCGGTCCACCCGCCCAGGGTGCAGAGGCCTACTGGTAAATCTCCGAGTTCCCTGTAGGCCAGTCCACACTGCCCAGGGTGCAGAGGGCTACCGGGAAATCTCCCGAGTTCCCTGTAGCCAGTCACACCCGCCCAGGGTGCGAGGCTACCAGGAAATTCCAGAGTTCCCTATAGGCCAGTCCACCCCTGCCCAGGGTGCAGAGGCCTACTGGTAAATCCCATGTGTTCCCTGTAGGCCGTCCTACCCCTGCTCAGGGTGCAGAGGCCACTTGGAAAATCTCCAGAGTTCCCTGTAGGCCAGTCCACCCCGCCCAGGGTGCAGAGGCCTACTGGGAAATCTCCAGAGTTCCCTATAGGCCAGTCCACACCCGCCCAGGGTGCAGAGGCCTACCGGGAAATCTCCGAGTTCCCTGTAGGCCAGTCCACCCTGCCCAGGGTGCAGAGGCCTACTGGGGAAATCTCCCGAGTTCCCTATAGGTCAGTCCACACCCACCCAGGGTGCAGAGGCCTACTGATGAAATCTCACAGTTCCCTATAGGCCGTCCACCCCTGCCCAGGGTGCAGAGGCCTTCCGGAAATCTCCAGAGTTCCCTATAGGCCAGTCCACCCCTGCCCAGGGTGCAGAGGCCTACTGGGAAATCTCCAGAGTCCCTGTAGGCCAGTCCACCCTGCTCAGGGTGCAGAGGCCTATTGGAAATCTCCAGAGTTCCCTGTAAGGCCAGTCCAACCCGCCCAGGGTGCAGAGGCCTACCTGGAAATCTCCGAGTTCCCTATAGGCCAGTCCAACCCTGCCCAGGGTGCAGAGGCCTACCGGGAAATCTCCATAGTTCCCTATAGGCCAGTCCACCCCTGCCCAGGGTGCAGAGGCCTACTGGGAAATCTCCAGAGTTCCCTATAGACCAGTCCACACCCGCCAGGGTGCAGAGGCCTACCGGGAAATCTCCAGAGTTCCCTATAGGCCGATCACCCCCTGCCCAGGGTGCAGAGGCCTACTGGTAAATCTCCAGAGTTCCCTGTAGGCCAGTCCACACCTGCCCAGGGTGCAGAGGGCTACTGGGAAATCTCCCGAGTTCCCTGTAGGCCAGTCCACCCATGCCCAGGGTGCAGAAGCCTACTGGGAAATCTCCAGAGTTCCCTATAGGCCAGTCCACACCAACCCAGGGTGCAGAGGCCTACTGAGAAATCTCCATGTGTTCCCTGTAGGCCAGTCCTACCCTGCTCAGGGTGCAGAGGCCCACTGGGAAATCTCCAGAGTTCCCTGTAGGCCAGTCCACACCCGCCCAGGGTGCAGAGGCCTACTGGGAAATCTCCTAAGTTCCCTGTAGGCCAGTCCACACCCACCCAGGGTGCAGAGGCCTACCGGGAAATTCCCGAGTTCCCTGTAGGCCAGTCCACACCCGCCCAGGGTGCAGAGGCCTACCAGGAAATCTCCAGAGTTCCCTATAGGCCCGTCCACCCCTGCCCAGGGTGCAGAGGCCTACTGGGAAATCCCCCGAGTTCCCTATAGGCCCGTCCACCCCCGCCCAGGGTGCAGAGGCCTACTGGGAAATCCCCCGAGTTCCCTATATGCCAGTCCTCCCCTGTCCAGGGTGCAGAGGCCTGCTGGGAAATATCCAGAGTTCCCTACAGGCCAGTCCACACCTGCCCAGGGTGCAGAGGCCTACTGGGAAATCTCCCGAGTTCCCTGTAGGCCAGTCCTACCCTGCTCAGGGTGCAGAGGCCCATTGGGAAATCTCCAGAGTTCCCTGTAGGCCAGTCCAACCCTGCCCAGGGTGCAGAGGCCTACCTGGAAATCTCCCGAGTTCCCTATAGGCCAGTCTACACCTGCCCAGGGTGCAGAGGCCTACCGGGGAAATCTCCTTAGTTCCCTGTAGGCCGGTCCACCCCTGCCCATGGTGCAGAGGCCTACGGGGAAATCTCCAGGGTTCCCTATAAGCCAGACTACACCCGCCCAGGGTGCAGAGGCCTACCTGGAAATCTCCTGAGTTCCCTATAGGCCGGTCAACCCCTGCCCAGGGTGCAGAGGCCTACTGGTAAATCTCCAGAGTTCCCTGTAGGCCAGTCCACACATGCCCAGGGTGCAGAGGGCTAGAGGGAAATCTCCCGAGTTCCCTGTAGGCCAGTCCACCCATGCCCAGGGTGCAGAAGCCTACTGGGAAATTTCCAGAGTTCCCTATAGGCCAGTCCACACCAACCCAGGGTGCAGAGGCCTACTGATAAATCTCCCGTGTTCCCTGTAGGCCAGTCCACCCCTGCCCAGGGTGCAGAGGCCTACGGGAAATCTCCAGAGTTCCCTATAGGCCGGTCTACACCCGCCCAGGGTGCAGAGCCTACTGGGAAATCTCCTAAATTCCCTGTAGGCCAGTCCACCCCTGCCCAGGGTGCAGAGGCCTACCGGGAAATCTCCAGAGTTCCCTATAAGCCAGTCCACACCCTGCCCAGGGTGCAGAGGCCTAACTGGAAATCTCCAGAGTTCCCTATAGGCCGGTCCACACCTGCCAGGGTGCAGAGGCCTACCGGGAAATCTCCAGAGTTCCCTGTAGGCCAGTCCACCCTGCCCAGGGTGCAGAGGCCTACTAGGAAATCTCCAGAGTTCCCTATAGGCCAGTCCACCCCTGCCAGGGTGCAGAGGCCTACTGGGAAATCCCCAGAGTTCCCTATAGGCCAGTCCACCCCTGCCCAGGGTGCAGAGGCCTACTGGGAAATCCCCAGAGTTCCCTGTATGCCAGTCCACCCCTGCCCAGGGTGCAGAGGCCTACTGGGAAATCTCCAGAGTTCCCTACAGGCCAGTCCACACCTGCCCAGGGTGCAGAGGCCTACTGGGAAATCTCCGAGTTCCCTGTAGGCCAGTCCTACCCTGCTCAGGGTGCAGAGGCCCATGGGAAATCTCCAGAGTTCCCTGTAGGCCAGTCCAACCCTGCACAGGGTGCAGAGGCCTACCTGGAAATCTCCAGAGTTCCCTATAGGCCAGTCCACACCTGCCCAGGGTGCAGAGGCCTACCGGGAAATCTCCTTAGTTCCCTGTAGGCCGGTCCACCCCTGCCCAGGGTGCAGAGGCCTACGGGGAAATCTCCAGGGTTCCCTATAAGCCAGACTACACCCGCCCAGGGTGCAGAGGCCTACCTGGAAATCTCCTGAGTTCCCTATAGGCCAGTCAACCCCTGCCCAGGGTGCAGAGGCCTACTGGTAAATCTCCAGAGTTCCCTGTAGGCCAGTCCACACATGCCCAGGGTGCAGAGGCCTACTGGGAAATCTCCCAGAGTTCCCTGTAGGCCAGTCCACACATGCCCAGGGTGCAGAGGGCTACTGGGAAATCTCCAGAGTTCCCTGTAGGCCAGTCCACCCCTGCCCAGGGTGCTGAAGCCTACTGGGAAATCTCCAGAGTTCCCTATAGGCCAGTCCACACCCGCCCAGGGTGCAGAGGCCTACCGATAAATCTCCTGTGTTCCCTGTAGGCCAGTCCACCCCTGCCCAGGGTGCAGAGGCCTACCGGGAAATCTCCAGAGTTCCCTATAGGCCAGTCAACCCCCGCCCAGGGTGCAGAGGCCTACCGGGAAATCTCCAAAGTTCCATATAGGCCGGTCCACCCCCGCCCAGGGTGTAGAGGCTTGCTGGGAAATCTCCAGAGTTCCCTATAGGCCAGTCCACACCTGCCCAGGGTGCAGAGGCCTACTGGGAAATTCCCTGGGTTCCCTTTATGCCAGTCCTCCCCTGCCCAGGGTGCAGAGGCCTGCTGGGAAATCTCCAGAGTTCCCTACAGGACAGTCCACACCTGCCCAGGGTGCAGAGGCCTACTGGGAAATCTCCCGAGTTCCCTGTAGGCCAGTCCTACCCTGCTCAGGGTTCAGAGGCCCACTGGGAAATCTCCAGAGTTCCCTGTAGGCCAGTCCAACCCTGCCCAGGGTGCAGAGGCCTACCTGGAAATCTCCAGAGTTCCCTATAGGCCAGTCCACCCCTGCCCAGGACAGGTAGATTCAACAGGATACTGTTTCTCTGGGTAAAGCACTGCACTGGGCTGGCCATGCCACTAGTTCTTTGGGTAAAGCACTGCACTGAGATTACAAGGCTACTAGTAATTTGGGTAAAGCACTGCACTTACTTTAGCAGCCCACTAGACCTTTGGGAAAGGCACTGCACAGAGCTGACCATGCTGCTAGTCCTTTAGGTAAAACACTGCACTGAGTTTAGCAGGCCACTACACTGAGTTTAGCAAACTACTAGTACTTTGGGTAACACATTGCACCGAGATTAACAGACCACTAGTCTGTTGGATAAAGCACTGCACTTAGTATAGCAGGACACTAGCCCTTTGGATAAAGCAATGCACTGGGTGTAGCAGGACACTCACCCTTTGGGTATGTCGAACGGGAAATCATATCATGCCTCCTTTATTGTATATATTGGCCTAAACCCAGTCGCTCTGCGAAGAAATCCGCGTTGCAAGGTCCTGACCTTAGATCTGTGTTAGCCGCCATTTTAGGTTCATCCGCCATTTTAGATTCTCACTCTAAAGTCACCCTGTGTTCTAAGATGGTGGACAGTGTCGTTTTGAATGTAACATGGCCGTCTTGACCTCTGTGTACAAGTTAATGTGTAAACTGCCCGCAGGCCAAATGTTAGGGTCATGTACTGAGACCTTGTCCTTCGTTGACCTGTGTATAGAGGATTACCTGTACCAACGAAGCTAATCCATGAACATATATTGTGCACAATACTGTTCGAGCATCTTATGTGAACACTTGTTTTACTATATTGTATAAAGATATGTACGAAGGCTCAATGTGAAATCCAAAGACACACTGTTGCTATTGTAACTTGTTGGCAAATGTATTAAGGATAACCCCTAAATGTATAGATGCATAAATTAGGAACAAACTCGGCATGAACCCCTAGCCCAAGGAAATGGTTAACCTACAACCTACAAGTGGGTTGGACATCATGTTTTGGATTGTATAAAAGGTGCGACTATTTTGATGTACAGTCCCACTCACTGAACACACCGAACAGGGCTGGTATTTCGCTGTGTTGTACTGAGGGCCTGATAGCTATCTGTTGCTTTGTCCTTTGAAACTGTTCAGTAGTAGAATAAAGATCTGTGTATCTTTTGAACCCGTGTTTGGTGTATTTCCTTTTGGGGTACTCAGCCTCGATATCTTCTTTTTGCTTTCACAGATGGCGCCCGAATAGGGACCCTCAAGATTGATGCCAGCTCGTTAAAGGTTGACGCGGCTATCGGACCGGGATCGGACGGTGTAAAAGGGGCCCCTTTCCTGAATGAGAAGCGACACCTCAGCAGCGCTGCACGGCCCGATCCCTGGACGGTGAGCACGCGGTCCGAGTCGGCATCTTGACGAGGGTCCACTTATCGAGGCGGGCAGATTTGCCGAAATCACCAAACACGAGGTAAAATTTGTTAGAAAACTTTGAAATCCCGATCGCGAGCTCTCTAGGCCTTCGACCTCAGGTCTCTCGCTCGCTCACCCCGATTCCTTAAGTATCCCTCCCGATAACTTTGTTCTCGCCGTTTCTTCTTGGTTCTCACTTGACACGTTAACACCAGTATTCTGTTATGCCTGGGAAATTGTCTGCCTGCTTCAGGGCGTTATTCTGCAGTGACAGACAATCTTTGGAATTTGGCCGTCCGGCGCCACAGGAGGGTTCGGCGGCTTGTACTATGTACTGTAAGCATGGCATTGGTAGTATAGTGTTTAATGATATTTGCCACAGACAAACTAGACATGCTTCCGAACTTCAGTGGCCAATCAATGGTAGATTTGAAATCCCTCGTATTGAGTATTTAGAATCAATATTATTAAAGAAAAAGGCTAGACTTGCAGCATTTGATGTGTTACAGAATTGGAAGAAAGAAGCTTTACAGCAGCTTAACAGTAGAGAAAAACATGCGCGCCGTCATAAGAAGAACGCCGAAAAAGCATTGTTATATGACTAAGATAAACAGTCTGAGTCAGCTAGGAATATGGATAGGGCTTTCTCGCTTGGTATCCAGAAAATCTATCCTTCTAAAGAGTTTCATGTTTCTGATGAACTTATCGATAAATTGTTAAATGAACGAAGGCCTAGTGCCACTGCGCCACCTCTGTATGTTCCTCTTCCTGCTGGTTTGCCTCTTCCTGCTGTTATTCCTCCTCCTGCTCCTCCTGCTGCTCCTATCATCCCTCCTGCTGTTCCTCTTCCTCCAGTCGTTGGTCCTCCTTTTGTTGCTGCTCCTCCACCTGCTCCTCCACTTTTGCCCGTTGTGCCAGTGATAACTCCTCCGTTGAGTTTGCCTATTCTTACAAGTGGTCCTGCACCGCTTGTAGTTGGTCAAGGAGCGGGATCGAGGGTTGTCACTCGCAATACTGTACCTCCAGAGAAGAAACGTGAATTGATTGCGTGGGCTAAGCATTGTATGGAGAAGGGTGATCAAGCTAATGTTTTTGCCACACTTTCTAATATGGACAATTTTCCTGAGAAAAATGTTTTTATTGAGGGATTAGGGATTCATTTGTGTGTAATGTGGGACAGATTAAATGATACAGATCTCCCACAAGGGTTGAGGGATCTGAACACCTTAGCGTTCTCTAGAGACACTGTGGAGAAAGTACAAGAGCATGTTGAGAGGGTATTTGAGTATAGAAAGGAGTTGGAAAGGTTACAGAATGAGGATGAAGATGGAGATAGTTTGGACATTATGTATGTGCAGAAATGGTACCTTCCTTGTCATAAATCGATATCTGAGGAAATGCGAATTTGTACGAAAGACGCAATTAGAAGGATCTCAGACACATCGATAACTCCTGTTGAAGTATATGACACGTATAGTCAGTATGCGCCAGAAATGCAGAGGAAAGTGATACAGGTAATGGTAGAATACCTACAGGATGAGTGTGTAAAAAGAAAGATTTGTTGTCCCGCAGAGTTATTGAGTATTTACAAGAGAGCTTTTTCATTTGACACTTCTTTGGCTGCTTTAGTGCTAGATTTGGCTCTGTTGCTTAGTAAGCGTTCGGAGTTGCCTACTTCTCAGTTGCCTATGAGAGAGGTTCCTCCGACACTTATCCCAAAAGTCGAGGTTCCAGCAGATGTCGGAACGGGTGCGCAAGCCTATGAAATACCTAAACATTATGTATCTCGGTTTGTTCACGTCCCGTTCTCAAGACAGGAAGTGAACACCATTAGGCAATCTATTCCCAAGTAAAAATAAGGGCGCCTGGTGGAGTCCTGATATACCCAGGGGGGCACATATATAATAATTAAAAAAATCAGGATGTGAGATCCTACAAATCAGCAGGCTATGGTTCTGAACAGAAAAGTTTATTTCAGAAAACCACATTTGTTATAGTTCAATTAGTTTACATAGCTTTCGATAAGCACGAAAGGCTCAAGAGGAACGGACAATAGTGATTGAGTGTGGTGGAAATACAGATTGAGTATTTACCTCTTTTGTGTTGAGGTACAGAGTTCCACCTAAAGGCACAGTGGTATACAACAGTTAGAGGAACATGTACTTATACAATAGTGCACCCGGGACATAGGGTGGTCCAGGGTACCGTAAACACGGGGTGTACACAACATAATCTACAAGACATACACGAAAAAGGGTATTTGCAGTTGTGTCACTGAGGATCGACACGGGTGTGTTTCGGCCAGGAAGGCAGAATTGTTGCCTGGATGGTATTGGCCTTCTTCAGGATGAGCACCAAATGTGGTGTAGTCCGTTTTGTCTGTGAATAGAGAAGGATTTGTAAGGATCTCGGGGTCTAATTATGTTATTTAGTGTATCATAACTGTGGCCTAGTGTTGCCATATCGAAGCACAGCTTACCTCCTGCTGTGTGAGCAGTGGTGATGCTGTACAGAATCATCCAAGGGTAAATGTTGGATGGTAGGTGCAGGGAATGCACTGGGGGAGCCGTGGGTTCCTGAGGTAACAATTGGTCAGGATCCAGTTGGCTAGAGGAGGGCCTAAGAAGGTCCCTCGTCTGAAAAAAAACAAAGATGGACGTGAGTATGAAGCGTTCGGTGCCGGCGTATAGGACTAGGGTGAGGGCGTCCCTGGGTTGGTGGATAATATAGGATGCATGCATAAACGCTCCAGGGCATGTCGGCAACCTGGTATCACCTGTTGCCTTAAGTGATTTAGGACGTGGAGGGTATTATCGACCCATTAAAATGAAATAAAAATAAAAATAGCGCCAAAGTGGTATCTATATTGAGAAGTGCGTCCGAAATGGTGGTGCGTCGGTGTTCTACAGATGGGTCACATGAAGGGCCGAAAAGCAACCCTGGAAGAAGGAAGCCAGACGATCCAGAGTGCTTGGGAGACATGTCGGTGCACATAAGTACATCTAAATACATATTTTCTGCAACACCTTTAACAGACATAATATAATATGATATGTCATTTATAACGCGCCAATGCACAAATGCCAAGGGGTTGGGGGGGCA
>PGSH02019245.1:0-94858 GCA_002915635.3 Ambystoma mexicanum | reverse complement strand
GGGCGAGAACAGAGTCCTTCCCATCATTTAACTGAACAGGGATGAACAACTGCTCTCCAATTTGCTGAATATCAGCCAGGCTCTGAGCTGATTTCACATCTTTCTGGACTATAGGAGTGGGAATGTCTGATTGTGGATTGGTAAAGAATTTCAGAGTGTTTCCTTCCAGTGTGGAATACCACCTTAAACTGGAAGGAAGGTTGATTTTCAGAAATAGAGAGGACCCCATCACCAGTCTGTTGTCCTACTGCTATTACTGTCACGTCTGGAATTTGGTTGTTCTGGAAGTGAAATTCTACTTGGTCAGATTTTTGTTCAACCATGTGGCAGGTGCCGTTTAAACTAACATGGTTGACACTCTGTTTAATTTTATTGGTCGGCTAGTCTGGGTCCAGAGGACCTTGTTTACGCAATCTATTAGGGGTGACAACCTTCTCAGGAGGTCATTCCCTAGTAAACAAGGGGTGCCCTCTGGAGTCACTACTATGACCGGGTGTTTCACCTTGTGTCGCCCAATTTTAATGTCCAAATCCGCAGTCCCCTCGACGGGAATTTCCTTCCCGTCAAAGTTCTGAAGTTGTCCAGGAAGAGAGGTGAGAGGAATACGGTAATTCTCCCCCTTCCTGCATTTAGTTCATCAAAGGCCTTTTGGACAGAAGGGTAGCTTGGGATCCAGTGTCCACCAGTGCCAAAATTGTACCCTGCCCCTGTACTTGTACCGGGGCATAGTATCTTCCCTCCTTCTCCTCAAGGGGGCACAGATAATGCACATTTTTGGACAACTGGTGGGCCAATTTTCTGGTTTTGGACATGCAAAGAGAAGAGATTTGGGCAGAATTCTGTGGAGAGTCTTGGGAATCTGAAAGAAAAAGTTGGCAACTAGAAATGGGAGACATTTTGGGTTCCCCTGGTTCCGGTTCTGGGCCCCCCCCTTTTTGGAGGCAGTCACCAGAATGGGTTTGAACCAGGGGATTTTGATGCTGTTGGTTCTGGGATGAGATGATGGGCGGCGCTAGCTCAGTCCCCACATCTACCCAGTCTGTCTGTGAATCCCTTGGGACCCATTTTTCTTTGGGAGGAGTTCCCCATCTCTGAAGGAGAAGATCCTTTTCCCAGGATCCTCTGAGGATCCCTCTCCCTCAAATTGGAAGATCTGTACCTCCTCCTCAAAGTGGGTCTGTTTGGGTCCTTTGTTTCTCCTACCTCCTCTGCTCCTTGGGTGGCAGACTTTCAGGGGTAGGAGATTTTGTTTCCGGTTCCTGGGTTTCCAGGGGCTGTTTACAAGTGGGGAAGGAAGCTTCCTCCAAGGCTTTACACCCCCTTCCCCTTGTGCCTCCTCCCTGGGAACCGGTGGGTTATCGGGGTGCTGCCCCGTCATTGTTCTGGAGCACCAGGCCCAGAGTTTGGGCATTCTGCACCGGCATGCTCATCTGAGGGTTCTGTTGAGCCCTCAGCATGTGACCCAGATCCCGTGCCATATTTTGGACCTGGCGCTCTAACTGTGAAACCCGCTCAGGCTGATACGGGGTTGTTTTTCTCCCCTGGGCTGATCCCGGGAAGGGTAGCTATCCCTTCTCTGGTAGTACCCGGGTGGGAAGATTTGGGTACCCCTCCACCCTTGGCCTCCCCTCTCCCGGATTAGGTTGTCTGGGCTCAGGGAATTGGGGAAAGAAGGATGGATGATTTTGGGGCTGGAAGTTGGGTGGATACCTGGGGAAAAAGTTCTGCCCAGGATTTGGTGAATTTCTGCCCTCCTGTGGGAAGTTAGGAGGGAAGTTCCCTGGGTTAGGTGCTTGGCTGGATCCCCCCTTGGGCTGGAGGAGTCCACACATAACCCAGGATGGGTCGGTTTCCCTTGTAGCGGGACTTACATAATCAGGGGAGTGAGGGATCCCATTTGTGGGACTACCTCCTTGACTCCCTGTCTGTGACTGGCCCGAGGGCCTTCTGGGCTTGGAATTATTCTGTGCAGGCAAGTTTTTAGGCCCCCCATCTCCAAATCTAAAATGGGGGCAACCTTTACCTCTGCCACCTTGGCAGCAGCAGGGGTGCTGGTCGGTTTGGGGCTTTTCTGCGCATTATTTTTATTTTCTATGGGCTTCTGCACCTCATAGATTCGGGTGGCCTGTTCAATGACCCAGTCTAGTGACCTTTTCTCATGAAAATCTCTCACTAGCTGGGTCATGATGTATTTGGGCAAGGCATGGAAAAAGTGTTAACAAATTCTTTGCTGTCTGTGCGCACCCTTTTGGTAGTCTGCGCAAAGGCACGCTTCAATTCCTGCACAAATTCTTGTGGGGCCTGATCCTCCCCACATTGCAAATTGTAGGCTGCCTTGCGAGCCTCTTGGGGATTTCTGTGAACAGAAAAGTGCTTTAAGATGGCCGCCCTATAGGTGGACCATCTTGAATGATTTTGGTCCTCCAGCCCCGCAAAGAAACTGGAGTATTCTGGGGAGAATGTCCATTTGACGTACTGAATGCAGCTACTGCTGTCTTTCAAATGGAAAGTCTCCATCATTTGCTCAAAGAGCTCCAAGTGTTCCCACACAGAATACTTGGCGTTCTTGTGATAAGGCGTGATGACACTCCTGATTGCCTTAATCTGTTTTAAGGGGTCCTTAAGCAAGGCCCTTTTTGCCTTATTGGCCTTCTTGGTTCGGGTAACCCTGGTCCATTCATCCTCTGACTCAGAAGCACTGCTCCCAGAGGTGCCCGTCTGATCTTCCAGGTTTTCCCGGATTCTGCAAGCCTGGGAATGGCTGGCAGAATGTGGGGACCTGGTCTCCTGTGTCCTGTGACGCTCAGAGGAGTCTTCAGATTCCTCCTTGCTGCCAGGATTTGATGGGTACCCCCCCACTGACCTAACTGGGCAGAGGTTTTCAGGATGCCCTTAATGGGCCTACTCTCCTGGGGTTCCCCACTGAACTGTACTGTACTTGGGTGCCCATACCCGGATGCCCACCCCTCCATTCCTGAGTGGTACTGGCCTATGAGCCCCATACTCTTAGCTGGATAGTAATCTGCCATCCCTGTGGCCCTGTGCTCATGTGCGCCAGGGGACATGGGGTTGGCAGAGTCCAGGGACTGGGAGAGATGAAGGCCTCTGGTACTAGGGCTCCTGAGGTTATGCTCAGGTGTTTCCCTTTCCCAGCGAACCTCATCTCTATCAGCCCCTGCTCCCTGTTGCCATGCAAGAGCCTGTGCTTTCAGTTCCTCAATCAAGGCCTTACTAGACTCTATCAGTCTCTCCTGCATGGCTACCTGTTGCTGGAGCCTATCATTGTGCTGGCAGAGAGCCTCATTTTCCTCTGTGCTTCCTGGTTGGTCTGGAGTACTGGGCCAGTCTTTGCTGCAGGAGGGTTACCTCCTGAGTACCGTCCCTACTGGCCTGCTCCTTTCTTGCAAGAGCATCTTCCACCCTCCTGGTGTGCTCTAACAAGTTCTGATGTTCTTTTTGGAGGTCACCCAGTCCCTGGAGGGCCAGGTGATTTTCTTCCATTTTCCTTTTTAAGTGGCAGACTTCCTGGCCTAAGGTGTCCCTTTCCTGAGTAGAGCCTGCATCTGTGCCGCCAGGTCGTCCCTCTGCCTTTGAAAGGCACCAGCTCTCTGGCGCTCCTCATCAAACTCTGCCTGGGTATCCAGGTCTTTCAAAATCAGTTTGTTGCTCTCTGCCTTCACTCTATCTAGGTGGCTTTGCAGGGTGACTACCTGCTCTGCACATGCCCTGTTGAAGTCCAGTTGTTGCTCCAGCTTTTTCTGGCTTCTGCAGTAGGGAGTCCAAACCTTCTTGGTACTCCTTCTGCAAGGCCAGAAATCTGGTATCCTGGTCTGCCTTTTCCTGTTGCAGGATACCCATGTCCTCTTTGATTTTAATGATATACTGCCTACTATCATTTTCTGACTCCTGGCTCCTCTGCAGCCTCTGCTCAGAAGAGTCCAGGTCAGATTGGGCCTTCTCTAATGCCATCAGTTGCCTATTTGCCAGATCTTGGCCTTCAGCACATTTGTCCTGTATGGCTCCCATATATAAATATAAATATGCCGCTATCCTGGCAATCTTGTCGTGCTCATCTTTGGCTTTAGGGGCCATATATAGTTCACTCAGGGCCACATGTAAGGGACCCTGATCTCTCCATATATCTGACCCTGTTGCAGTGATCTGGGGTGCGATTGCCTGCAACCACACCGTCTGGTCCTGCTGAGTCCACTCACCTCTCACAAATAGCTTATGTAAGAGGTGCTCTCTCGCTATTTTGATGTCTACCAGTGTCGTCATTCTGGAAATTGATTTCCTTCCTGACTTACAGAAGTTAGTATTTTATTTTGCAAAACAGACCGTTTCCTTAGAGCGTTCCTTTGAGGAGTGCTTTTACAGCATAACACAGCGTGGTGATCCAACAGGATTTATGTATCCTGTCAGTTAGCACACTGTATTAAGCTGCACAAGTGGTAGATCTAATCCAGACGTCCCGGACGAGCCCCCACTCTGTAAGTGACTTCAATCAAGCACTCCAACTAAGTCAATGCCTAGTCTGGGATGCCCAATGGAAGCCCTTATTTATATATTTTTATGTCAAGTTCTTAAATCTGGATGATGAACCCTTATATAACACCCCTCTCTTTGAATCCCCCTGACCTCACTGAGCCAAGAAGTAGGTTTGTTTTGCAAATTAAAAGGTTTATTGGAAAAATTAAACAATATATATATCACACTTTTATGAATACATTAATATTTGATAGCACACTTATGAATATAATAGTGATCAACAATGGGTAATATTAAAATAGCACACTCTCTTTAATCAATGAGGAGTTGGTATAGAAAGGATAAGGTAGCAGAGAATACTTTGTGTGGGTTCAAGGAAATGCAAGATGGGAAAGAATGCAACACAGAAATAAACTTGATATGAATTCAATCAGAAGATAATATAACCACTTTTCCCTTTGTGACAACTCATTCCCCCCCTATGCAATATGAAGAGATGGAAAGGAGAGCACACAGGTTTCAAGAATACAATCACAAAGCAATTCAGTTCCTGTTCCCCCCAGCAAGCTTAGAGAAACAGGGATGATTTTAAAACACAGGCCAAATACTTTTAAATGTGATTGCAATGAAGTGAAAAATATGCTAAAATGATTTTAATTCCCTATAGGAGATTCAGGGTAGGTGATAGCTACTTTGAATTAGTTCAGGTCAACACTAGCAATGATTCAGGAGTGATTATCAGGTTGAAAACGAATTTCAGCAGTGGAAAGCAAGAAGCAGCTATTTTTACAAGTGGTGAATTTGAGCCAAATTGCAATTTGCGGCACTTTTTCTGAGTGCGTAAACCGCGATTACAGGAAAAACTATATGTTGTTGGAAGCTGAGGATTTTAGCTTTAAAATGACAGTTAAATCTCGCTTCTAGGACATACGGTTCAAAAGATACGGACGTTTTTGTGGAGGTAGATTTTCAGAAATGAAGTCAAGATTTCAGAATGACAGATGACACTTTTGCAGCTTTGAAATCACAGAATGGACACACGATTTCTATGCAGTTCTGGACAGGTTGAAATGGTTTGAATAAGATTACTTTAAACTAAGAGATGGGTTCTGGACAGTTCTAGATACTCACTCCTAGTTTTGGAAGGGAATGGACCTCGTCACAGATCTGGTCAGGTTTGGGCTGCGGTTCTCTCGCCACGGACGGTCTCTGGCACTGGTTCTGCTCACAGCGGGGCCTCTGGTCTGCTATCGGCACTGCACAGCGGTCTGGTCTGGGTCTGCCGGGTTCTGGGTACAGCTCTGCTTTCTGGGTCTGGATATGGTTCTGGCACAGGGTTCTAGCCAGAATCAAACAGCTTGCCCGGCTGTTGAATAGTTTGGTTAGGTTGCTGGATTCTGGGGCCCCTGAAAAGAGTTCAGCTTTTGGTTCAGGCCTCTCTGCTTCACGTTCTGGAGTCTAAGTTCTGGAGCCTCAGGTGTCTAGAGTTTTTGTCTGTATATGGTCGGGCAGCGTGCTGCGCAGGAATCGATGAGTAGTGGAAACATGAGTGTGTATCTCTCTGGGTCGCAGCAGTCTCTTTTAATGTGTTCTCAAAGGGGGTGTGGAGGCTGACTTTCTATGCCCAACCCACTGAGGATCCTGATAGGTTAAAGGATTGTCTGTCCTCTGACTGGAGAATGGAGTTGTGAGTCAGAATGAGTTATCAGGTGTCATCTTTATGGCTCAAGGAAAGGACACTTCCCTTTGTGTCCATACAGCATATCTTCTTTTTCATAAAACACATAATAACAATATACCCCACTTGTTAATATTACCTAAATTGCATGACAGATTGCTTATGGTACAGTTCGGTTCAAGTCACATGTTTCTACTAGCTTGGGTTCAGAGTTGACAACATTTTGCGCTTTTGATGGGTTTCGTAATATTAATTTTGCATCAAATCTTACACGGAAATACACATCCTCTCTGAGCATATTACTGGAAGTTCTTAGGTTTCTAGCATAAACACTGCACCCACAATATTAATACTTACGGAGCTTGGCCTCGGAACATCCCACAGCGTCCAACTTAGTCTCAAACTGTGAGTGAATTTTTCATATTAAGAATATCCAAATTGTACATTTTTGTCCGCTTATTAGTTATCAGTCTTCTCATAAACATACATTTGCTTTTACTTCAGTACAGCCATTGGTTTGTCCCCGCCCCTAGAAACTTGGCTTGACTCAGAGATCAGATGTCTTGCCTTCCCCCAGAGCAGTGTTGTTCAGGCACACCCAAATCAGCATATTCTATTCAATTGCAAGAGTCTATTGTTCCTTTCTCCAGGCTGCAGGGAAAATCTCCTCCCTATTAATCACAGGACCATGTGATTTCCTGTGCTGTTGCTGAGAAGACTAGGTGTGAAGGCTTCCCGGGACAGCCAGCCTTTGAAGTCTTAGCTAACTCAGGTTACTGTTTAGCTCCTGAAATACAGGTCTCCTGTCAGAATTTAGATCGCTAGCGCCGGTCAGTGTCAAAGACCGGTATTGCACCCATTTTTGACAGCTGCCTTACCAGTAAGCAATCCTCAAAATATACTTTGTTCAAATATAGATGCACTTCTGTGGACCTCAGAATCATGTAGATTCTTGCGGGAGAATGATGTTGACCCCCCAACAAGGAGGTGGGATCTTTTTAATTGTTTTGTGAGCCATGATTTTAGCAATTTTTGACATCAAGAAAAGGAATTCCCAACAGCTCTGTGTTGCTTTTGGCAATCAGTGTTGCTATTCCCAAATGGTTTCAGGCTACTGTGTGTGTAGCCCAATGGTGTTTTAGGCAGTGACCTCCTGTGCTCACTAATATAGGCAAAAGTGGGTGGCAGCCTATTCTTCAGATTTTTACTGTGCATTTTTGGATGATTTCTGGCAAGCAGCATGCTTTCCGGCGGCCATTATGATGTTTCCGCTGCCAGTAATACACAATGATGTAGCAGGGCCTGGATGAGTGGGTTCAAACATCCCACAGACTGTATTTGGAAGGGTCCCTTCTGGTTACTGGACACGCTAGATAGTTGCAAGTTTTCAGCGGGCAAGCCTAATGGTAGCCAGCCAAGCTGAATTAAAATTAAGTCCCTTCAAGTTTGGGATTTTTGCAATGGGGTCAGGCTAGCAATAATTTTGCAATGCTAGAATCTGGATTCTGCAAAGAAATCTGGATCTTTCAAAGAATTCTGGAGTCAGCTACAAGTTGAAGAGTTCTGGAATAAGGTGCTGCATGGACATCTGGATGGTTTCTGGAAGCAGTGTGTTCTGGAAGCAGTGTGTAGTGAAACTCCTATATTTATCCATTACAACGTTTATGGCATGGGCAGAACTTCAAAACACACCCCCATGTCTGTGAGTGGCTACAGGCATGTGCTTGGTTTTGGTTGGCAGCCTGAACAGAGCTGTCATCTTATGACAGGATTTAGGAACTCCGACCTGGATTTTTACCCAAAACATACTTTTGCACAAATGTACATTTCTACCATTATGTACCCTCCTAAAATTGGACCCATATTTTTAATATTTGATTGTCTACATTCACATTCAAACCCCGTCCTTGTGCGAGCTGTCTTTCTCATTCTATGGATTTTTATCAATTTTACCCATGACACTTTGGATTAATCATTTCTAATTTGTTACATCTCTGGGCGCTTATCAGTGGATCGTGTACATACAATTGTAAGTTTGCAACATTAATAGTTTTGGCACAATCAGACATTTTTCATAACTTTGGTTCCTTAAATGGTATGAGTTTCCTCAATGTCTTCAAATCACAAGGCTGAAATTAGTTTAATGTCTACCAAGTTTCAGATTTATCCCTCTTTAGGTTGCTCAGTTAAAGAGTTTTAAACTTTAATCAAAAATAAGGATTTCACACCAAAGTCCTCCTGTGTAACCTCCCCTTTTCAGGCAGCAGCTGTCCAGTCCTTTGAAGTTCACTGAGAAACCTCCTCCACATCCTGCCCATCTTTGCAGAGGCCAATTCTCAGCCTGTCCTTGGTTCTTTGGTCAGTCCGCAGACGAATGTCTAATGCGGACCCATTGAGTGGCTTGCTGGGATTATGCGTGAACCATTAACAGCCATTGGCCTTCCTGTTCTCAGCGGATTGTCAAATGGAGATGTCAGTTTTCCCAGGCCAGGCTCACAATTACATAGTGGATTGGCCCCAGACTGGGCTCGTTGACATTAAAGTCTTTTAATTTCAAATATATAATATACGCACAGTTTATAAAGGATTTAAACATTTTAAAAGAATTAGCCCTTCACAAACATGCTTGAGATAGTGGATTTTGCAATTTTTCAGGAAAAAGAAAATACATTTGAACTGGGTTTGACAGCCAATTTCCTTAGGCAGCTGTCAAGCAGTGATGCCTGGATTCCTCTGACTGTCTGGAGAATCCATGATTTCAGCACACTTTCCTTTCCATAATTCTCTGGGAAAGTGACAGAATTTTTAAGGGCATTTTCGGATTAGGCCCTTTTGTGGCCTTATTTCCGATGACAGAGGACAGCAGTGATTCCTGCTTTTACACCACTTTGCCTGTGTATGTGGCAGGGCGTGCAGCTCTTTTGTGGGTTGTGAACCATGTGCAATTTTGCAGATTTAGTGCGCACAGGGGTTATTGCCTCCATTTTTGGCAGTTTTCTTTCCCCATTGGCAAAGGGGTGCAGTGTGGTGCAGTGGCGTGGATAAAAATACTCCACACCTCCCACCCCGCAGGTGTCTATCACCACGACTCCTCTCTCAAGGGCTGCAGAGCCACCCTGGAGGATATCTCGGTCCATGGCACCTGGACTCGACAAGAGCAGGAGTACCACATCAATCGGTTGGAACTGAACGCCATATGGCTAGCGCTCAGAGCTTTCCTTACACGTCTCAGGGATAGGTATGTCCTCATCCAGACAGACAACTCGACCAGCATGTACTATGTCAAGAAGCAGGTAGGGACCAGATCCCCTCCACTGTGCAGACTGGCATTCAGCATGTGCGAATGGGCTCTGGAAAACGACCTCTACCTCACAGCAGTCCACCTTCCGGGGGAATCCAACCTGGAGGCAGACAGACTCAGCAGGTTGGGAGCGGACAACTACGAGTGGCAGCTAAACAACCTTGTTATTCAGGAGATCTTCCACAGATGGGGTCCTCCCCAGGTGGACCTCTTTGCCACCTGACACAACAAGAAGTGCCCTCAGTTTGCCTCTGGGCAGGGTCAGGGCCCCGGCTCTCTGGGCGATGCATTTCAGATCCAGTGGAACGGCATGACTGCATATGCCTTTCCGCCCACTCCGCTGATTCACTGAGTGATTTGCAAGATCAATGAGTCTAGCCAACTCAACATCATTCTAATAGCTCCATGGTGGCCTGCCAGGCCATGGTTCTCAGAGCTGTTCAACCTCTCTGAGATGCCTCCGATTCACCTACCGACAGGCCCAGCGCATCAGGGTGACAGGGTCATCCAACCCGCGCCACAGAAGGTGGCCCTCACAGCATGGTTCCTGAGCAGGTAACACTCAGTCGCTCCCAGGCTAATCTGGAGATCATACAGGGCGCTAGGAGCAAGGCTACCAGGGCCTAGTATGAAAGTAAATGGACCAGGTTCTGCCACTGGGCAGATTCCAAGCAATTCGACCCCCTGGCATGTACATTGGACGACGTGCTCTCCTTCTCGATGCATTTCGCCCACTCTGGCGTGCAGGTGGACACCTGTCGCACCTACCTCTCAGCCATCGGGGCCTACAGGAACTCAGAGGAGGGAGTCTTCTCTTCCAATCTGATTGTCAAGAATCACTTGGCTGGTGCTTGCGAGGCTCTACCTGCCCTTCAAGAGGCCACACCCCGTGTGGGACCTGAACATAGTCTTGGACGCACTGGCTCACAAACCGTTTGAACCAATGGCGTCCACAGACATCAGGCTGGTCACCATTAAAACATCCTTGCTAGTCAGCCTCACCTTGGCTCGCAGAGTCAGCGTAATGCAGGCGCTGGTTGCCTCGGAACCATATACTACCTTTCACAAGGACAAGGTAGTCCTGCAGACTCGCCCAGCATTTCTGCCTAAGGTGCCATCTGCTTTTCTTTAGAATGAGGAAATTGTCCTTCCTCCTTTTTTTGCCGATCTAAAGGACGAGGAACAGAGTTCTGCACTGCCTAGAAGTCAGGCGTGCCCTGAAATTCTACCTTGACAGGACCAAGGGCTTCTGCAAGTCGAACACCCTATTTGTCACTTTTGGAGGTGCAGGACCAGGCTATCAGGCTTCCATATCCTACTGGATGGTCTCGGCCATCAAAGAAGCATACGAGGGCCAGCATAAGCCCCTTCCAGCGAACATGTACACCCACGCAGTCAGGGTCAAGGCAACGGCCATCGCATTTCAGCACCATGTCTCTTGGCAGGTCATAAGCAGGGCGGCCACTTGGGCCACTCCCTCAGCTTTATGCAAGCATTACTGTTTGGATGCTGGCTCCAGATCGGATGCGGCTTTCGGACAGGCGGTTAAACCTGTTGGTTTAAGGCCGGTCTCCTCTCCACCCTGGGGCTACATTCAGTTGTAATTGCCCATGCAGTATGGAGGAAAGGGGACAGGACTTAAGAGTAATTATAAGTTGCTCACCATAGTGACTAACATACTCCTAGTCCATAGTCCCCTTTCCTCCATACGTCCCACCATCCTCTCCCCTATTAAAACTAGTGTCATTAGGCTATGGTAAATCTATTGTCGACGCGTCTATGGGGACTGAGGTGTGGCACCGGAGGGTGGAGTCAGTGCAGCGCATGCTCCCAGGGCTGCACCCCCAGCACACCTCAAAATTTAAAGGGGAAGAAGGTTTTGTCTGGTGAAAAAGGTTCCGTCTCCCGTCCCTTGCAAGGGACGCCCATGCATTATGGAGGGAAGAGGACTAGGGACTAAGAGTACGTTAGTCACTACAGTGAGTAACATATAATTTCTCTGCACTGGTCAGGACAGTGCTATCCGGCGCCGGCTTCTACCGTTTTCAGAGCTAGGTTCCCGTAGCTCCTCTTCTCTTCAACTTATTTCTCCATATAAAAAACAATACAAAATCTCATTTACACAAATCATTCACTCACACGCTACCCATGTGTGTTCTTTCCCCTTTTTTGTTCACCTCCCAACCATATATATTCCCACTCCTCCCTTATTTGTTTCTCCCTTGCAAATACATGCCGGTCCGATAGCACAGTAGTAAAGCGCTCACTTTGACATCTGTGCAGAGCCTGCTGATGCAGGTTCGAATCCCGGCAGCCTTTCATCCTTCCGGGGTTGATAAATGAGCACCACACATCGTGGGTAATAAAAAGCAGCGCTCAGATGCCTGAGGGTTTGTAGCGCTATATAAATGCTAAATTATTATTAATTAGTACTCACGTGCCGGTGTTCTTCCAAGAGCCTCCTTTCGCGGTGTATCCTGAGGGGGCTTCCCCGTGGCGACATTGGCCGGCTCCGGCGAGCATTTGGGTGTTTGCAAAGCTGGGACCCACAAGACCTGCTATAGGTAGCGTTGGCCCTCCACGGGGTAGCCCCGGATCTCGCTGCAAATACAGAAGCATCTTGAGGACTATCACGCATAAGGGGGTCACCAAATGAAGGCTAGCACCTTAGCATGCACGTGTCCCAATAGACAGAATAAAGTACACACCCCACTAGGGAATGAGACCAGGAGAGTAATTGCAAGGGAGCCAAATGGTATATAAGTAAATAAATGCAAGCAAAGAACTCTGCTGCCCGAGATTGCTCTGCCACATAATACACAGGCAGCACATTATGAATCTGAAAAATGTCATGAGTGATGTAATTAATTACGTACAGTAGAAAATAAGTTTCCATTGGTTAACTGGCCTAGTCCAGTATGGAGCATAGGCGATGTCCATCTACAATTGGTTGAGGACGCTGGGGCAGTCAGTTGGCATGTGGGTCAGCTGGGCTCATCTTTGCAGGGTGAAGGTCGGTCGAGGACCACAAGATGATACAATCCTGACTAAGCTAAACTAAACAATGAAGTTTGGTATTCAAATAATAATAGCTTGCATGAAATCATTGCATCAAAGGGGGTCGTTCATAAAGAGAAGGCAAACATATGTACATTCTAACCCATACTTTTATGGGAGCATGGGACCAGGGTCTTCCTTTCAGGTGCCTTATCAGAAGGGTTGATCAGTGATTTGTTGTCTTTGGGGCCTCACGATTTAAAACGCCAGGGGATAGGTGTTAGCTTTAGGAAATAATATATGATCACTCTGGATTTGGTATATGGTGGGCAATTTAGGGTGGTCCAGGGTAAGGGTCTGGTAAGCCGATGGGAATAGGGGGCATGGAGCCAGTGGACCATGGCTTGACAGGGAGGTGGCAGACAGGGCATGAGTCAGTCAGCAGAGATGGATTGGGCACTGGATCTGGAGCAGGCCTGTGTCTCACACTCTGCTATGAGCACATCCTGCCAGTGCTTGATACTTGCTAAAGGGAACAATGAATGACTATTTCCATGAGAACTGGACTCGCAGGGAGCTGGCAAGGGGTGGCCGTGGCGAGGGCTGGCTGTGCGCAGCGCTGGGAGAGCTTACATTTCGGCAGTGGGGCAGAGGCCTAGAAAAAGATGGCGTTCAGGAGGGACAAAATGGAGTCTACAGGCATTAGTTATGCTTCTACACACGTCTACTAAAATGCGTAATGCAAATATGTATGATAGGGGTGGGGTTGTCTCCCCCCTTAGCTCACACCTTGTTTAGTTGCGGGAATGGTGCAGGGGGTGGAATATAGCACCCCTCCGCAACACTCTCCTTCACTCTTTGGGCACCCCCTTCTAGAGTATAATCTTATGGTTCACCACTCATCAGTGATTCGTTTATTTCCTGGTTACTGGTAATCCCCTTTTCTGTATGGGATTCTTGTACCCCATCTTTGGGTGTTATTCACTGTTCTTCACTAGGCCTGCAGGGTCTGCTAACTATTTTTGGATGCCTCTTCCCTTCCTGTGGATCGACAGCGACTAAAAAATAAATGCTTATAGTTTACCACTCTCTGTCGAGGACTTCGGGTAGCGGGTTGGGCCGGTCCTTTGCTCCTCAGCAGGGTGTCTCCTTATTTATTTGTTTTTCTAATGTGCCGAAAGCCCGCAGGCAGCGGGGCACCAAAACATTTACACAATAAGGACGGCCATCAAATGACAGTACAGAGAAAGGTCACAGGGCAGGTTAGAAAGGAGGATGAGTTACTCGAAGAGCACGTTTTTTAGAGATTTCTGAATGTTTCTAGGTCGTGTTCCGTTCTGAGAGTATTAGGAAGTGAATTCCAGAAAATGACTACTCTTACTGGAAAATATCTTCCAAATCCCTTTGCGCATCTATGGCCTGGGCAGATCTTACATCGTTAGTAGAGCACAATACTCTGGATGGACGATATTCAAAGCTTGTCCAAAGATACATTTATGAACCATGGTTCCTGCTTTGAAATAGATTTTTTCCTGAATGGGGCACCAGTTAAAATGTTGTCTGTGCTTTGAGATATTTACGTGTCTTGAAACATTCTTAACTATCTGTACTGCATCATTTTGCAATACTTGGCATTTTTTCAGGCTGGAGTTTTGAGCTCCAATCAATTGAGAATTGCAGTTGTCGAGCCTTGAGATAATAGCTTGGGCAATAGTTGCACTATTCACTTCAGAGATATAGGGGCGAATGTTTCTAAGAAGACGAAGATGGTAGTTACAGTTTTGGCTCAGCTGGTTGACATGTGCCTCAGAGTTCAGAGAGGCCTCTAGTGGAACAACCAATGTTTTCACTTTAGATTGTACAGGGATGGTGTTGTCTCCCGATTGTAAAGCCCGTAAAAAGCCAGGGCTCATGTACGCCCAGGTCTGTCTTAAGCCAAAGATAAGGATCTCTGTTTTGTTACCATTCAAGCCAATTAGAGGACATCCAAAAATCTATCTGATGGTAGATGTTAGTAAGAGCCCCAGAGTCAGTTATATAGTCCCCAGTAGATTCCATAACTAACTGGGTGTCATCCGCCTAGTTTGTAAAAAATAAATACACCCAGATCGTCTAGTAGGGAACAAAGTGGCCTTATGTATATGTTAAATGGAATAGGAGATAAGCCAGCCCCTTGGGGGACTCCACACCAAATTGGGGCTTTTGGAGAGCATGCCGATCCCCAATTAATTTTAGATTCACGTTCAGATAAAAAAAAGAGTGGAACCAGCTTACCGCCCCCTCAGAACAGAGTCCTAGGTGACCTAGGGAGTGAAAGAGGTGTTCATGATCCACCAGATCGAACACCGCCATCAAATCCACAATACCAGCAGTCCCATTTTACCTTTTTCGATGATTTCCAGCATGTGTGATTGAAGGTCTACTAGTGCTGTCTCTGTACTATAACAGGGTCGGAAACCGGATTCTCTAGCGTGGAGAATGTTATGAGATTTCATGTATGTTTGAAATTGCAGACGGGCAGGTTTGTGGAATCTTAAGAAGAAAATTACAAGTTGTGATCGGCCTGAGGTTCCCGGGGTCCTGGATTTATGTTGGGTTTTTTCAGCAATGGAGTAACAAACAGTTTTAATTGACCTGTGAATCCTGCCGTCTCTAAAGGATTCATTCACAAATCTAGGCAAAAATGGAGCAAATAATTCTTTGTTCTAAAATTAACTTAGGCAGTAGTATATTTTCCAAGCAGGAAGTTGGACACATAGATGTTAAGAGTATCTGCCTGTCTGGTACACTTATTAGGGAGAATGAACTTAAAATTGAAAATCCTTCCTTTTTGCAGAGGACTGCTGCTCATTTGAATTGGTGATGTTAAACAGGGCTTTTTTGATTTACTCTCTAGTGTTTATTATTTTAGCTTCAAAGGCTTTTGGAACTGCTATGGAGTACTGATTAGACGGAACAAACATGGTTTGGAGTGCCTTGGGCTTTTCAAGAAGTCTAAGGGTCTCAAAGTGTTTTAGAGAAGTGAGATGCTTGACTTATCTTAAAGTTGTACTAGTCCTTTTTGGTTTCTACAATTTTAATTTTATATATGGAAGACTTTGCCTTTCATACACCCCCCTCTCTGGTCTTTTCTTCTCCTTCCCTCCTCTGGTATAAACTTCTGGTTCACCCCCTTTTTTCATTTGTCCCCTGGTTTCTAGTAAACCCCTTTTCTGCATGGGATTCTTATACCACTTTTTTGGGTATTATTTTTGTATCTTGTATTTCGTATTTATTTGTTATTTATATAGCGCCTTACACGAAGGCGCTATACAGAACCAATTAATAATACACTTGAAGTGAAAAGGGGTAGTACAATAAACCATTACTTACAGTGAGACTTCAAATAGAGTTAGGGTTGCAGTAGGAATGTTTTTAGGGCAGCACGGAAAGCAGAATAGTAGTGAATTGACCGCAGAGAGAGGGTGAGCATTCCAGTGCAGAGGAGCCAATAAAATAAAAGAATGGAAACGAGAAGTAGCACATGGAGGGCGAGATACAGTTAAAAGAAAATGGGTTTCAGAGCAACCAGTACGAGGAGGGACATAAAAGGAAACAAGAGAAGTAAGATAGATAAGAGCAAGACATAAAGAGATTTAACTACTATACAGAGAAAGTGGAATTTAAGTTGAGAGTGGAAGAGTAGCCATCAAAGAGAGGCCAAAGAGGAAGAGGAAGAGATAGTCGCAAATAGGTAAGGAGTATAGGAGACAGATAGAGGCATTAAAACAGATTCAGAGGAGCTAGACAAGACCAGGAAGGAGTAGAGAACAATAGAATAATCGGGAAAAGATTAAAGAAGAGATTAGAAGCTTAGTGGTCACTAAAAGTGAGAAGAGGTCTAACTTTACGAATATTGAAAAGATGGAAACAGGAACGTGATCGAAATGTTATGAGCAAAAGAAAGATTGGTGTCAAGATGGAGGCCAAAGTTGCGGGCAGTAAGCGAAAAAGGGAGATGAGAAAGGGAAAACAAGACAAAAGGGGGAGAAATAGGCAGAGGAAAAAAGAGGACTTTAGTCTTAGATGGATTAAGGACAAGCAAAAGGTCCGACATCCAGATCTTGATAGCAGAGAGACGGGCAGAAAGGTTTGTGTGTATAGTAGGTGTAAAAGAAGAGAACGATAGAATGGGTATCATCATAAAAGTTAGGAGACAACCCAAAAGAAGAGATAATATTAGCCAATGGAAAGGCATTAAGAGAGAAAAGAAATGGCCCAAGAACAGACCCCTGTGGAACATCGTGCGATAGAGGGAGGGAATTGGAGCAAACACCAGGCCAGGATACTGAGTAAGTGTGATTAGATATTCTCTGTTCTTCGCTAGACCCGCAGGGCCTGTGAGCTACTTGAGCAGCTTTGGTATTCTTAGTCTCTCACGCAGCGCTGTGGAGCTCAACTGCCCTCCTCCCTTTCCTTATTGTGTACCACATACCTGCTGCTCTGCTGTCTGCTTCCCAGGGGGAAGTGTACACTCTGTCTGCATCCAAACCTTCCTGCAAAGATGCTAGTTACTTACTCCTTCTTGCGGGTGCTTTTTCTCCAGCATGCAGGTCTTGCAGTTTGGCCTCTCACTGGCAGAGACTTTGGAGCTGGGCTACTGGGCTCGGCAGCTTTACACAGACTCTCAACCCACCCACCAAGTACACATGGTCCTTGCTTCATGTTACGTCTGCGCTGCAGCGGTGGAATCTGCTCTGTGCAGCTTACTTCTGGCTCACTGGATTTGTGTCAGCTGCTCTCCTTCTCCAGGTAAGGGTCTTGTCCTTTATGTGCCGGTCTCAGAAATTAGAGACACAGTCCCATTGCTCCTGGGGATTCATCTTTGCAGAGGGGTCAGCAGCCAAACCAAGCATGTGTATGCGTTTGTTATATTAATTGTATTTATTTATTTGTATTTGTAGAGCACACTGCAGCCCATGGGCATCGAGGCGCTATGAGACAACATAAGAAGGCTTACTTCAAATTTACTTGAATGCGGCCTCCGCAGAGAAAGCTTGGTACAGAGAGCTTAGTTGCAGTTACAAGTTTGACATAAACAGCAAATGGCATAAATGCAATGTCACACAAAGAGCCTAGTTTTCATAGCTTTCCTGAAGGTTGCATGGGAGTCAATCATCCTAATGAGAGGGGGGATTCATATTATCATCTGTTCTCATATATGCACAAAACACTTGGGACATTGAGGCTAAGGGAGATGTTACAACTGTGTTCAACTGGGAGTCCTTGTCCCCTAAAGGGGAGTCACTCCCAGTGAGATCCCGCTTGTCCAAACCCCTGGGGAGGGTTTGCATAGTGGGCTCACCTCCCTAGTCTCACAGGGGGCAGCTCCTCTTTGGGGAGAAGGAACGATTTCCCTGGATCTGTCAAATGTCCAGTCCACTATAGACACAGAATTGACCTGGTTAGATATTCGTGATGACTATGGATGCCATCCAACAGTCCTTCCTTATTCTCCTAGATAGGAGAAAAGATCACAAAACACTCTGCCTGGGCTCCATTTTGGGGCTAGAAAGTAATGCCCAGAAATTGATTGAATCTTCCCACAAGAATTAGATATCTTAAATTCGGTTAGGGCAGTTATTCTCTACCCCGACATCTTATCTTTATTTATTTATTTATTTTTTTGAATTTGTAAAGCGCACAAACAGCCCGCAGACATCGAGGCGCTGGAGCAGAGGTTAAGAATGCTTACTTGAGGGTTACAGTGAAGCCGCCCTAGAAAAATACTTGAAAATATATCGGTAGTTACATGTTACAGTGCGTTGCAGGTAGGTTTTAGAGAACTCCAACAAAGAGGTTAGTCTTGATGGCTTTGCGGAATAGCAGTGTGGGATTCAATGGTGCGGAGGGAGCGCATTCCAAAGGGTAAGGGCAACTGAAGGAAGCTGGAGCCGCCCGCACGCGCTTTGTGAGTCCGAGGGACAGACATGAGGTTAGAGTATTGTAATCTAGATGGTTTTTGAGAGACGGGTTTGGTGATCCTGCGGCTTAGGAAGGCGGAACACGGTCATGGAGACATTTGTGAGTCAAGGCCAAGGCTTTGAAGATAATTCTTTGCTTGACAGGAAGCCAGTGGACTTGTCTTCTGAGTTCAGAGATATGGTCTTTGCGCGAGAGGCCTGTGGCGGCTCTAAGCGCGTTATTCTGAACAGTTTGGAGTTTGGCTATATTCTTGGCAGTGGTACCAATGAATAGGGCATTACAGTAGTCGAGTCTCGAACCAATGATGGCTCTAGCGATGGTGAGACAGTTTTGTTGTGACAGGAATGGTCAGGTCGCATTGATGAGTTTGGAGTAGTAGGCGGATGTGGAGGTTATGGCATTGACCTGTTTGTTCATGGACATGTCAGGTTCAAGGTACACTCCAAGGGTTTTGATGGACTGGGAAACGGTGATGGGATACTGTCAATGACGAAGGAGGAGTACTGTTTGTTCAATTTATTTAGGGTGGACGGCGAGCCAACCAGCAGGAGCTCAGTTTTGTCACTATTAAGGCAGAGCCAGTTTTCTGCCATCCAAGTTTGAATTGAGTAGATTGAGTTTAAGGTATTTTGGTCAGATGCGTAATCACCTGAGAGGGGGATAAGTACCTGGGTGTCATCCGCATAATTTGTATACGAGATGCCCATGGAGTCAAGGATTTTGAACAGGGGCCTCGTAAAGAGGTTGTAAAGGGTGGGGGCCGTGCAGGAGCCTTGCGGGATGCCACACTTGATGGTGCTGGGGTCGGCAGAAGAGGAGTCTGAGAAGACCTTCATAGATCTGTCTTTTAAGAATGATTCTATCCATTTGCAGGCATTGTCTGAGAAGTTAGCTATTGAGGATAGATGCTGGCAGAGAGTTTTGTGGTTGACTAAGTCAAATGCTGCCGACAGGTCGAGGAGCAAGAGGAGTGCAGGCTTGCCTGAGTCTCTGAGGTCATCAATTTGATTCTTCAAGTCAAGGAGAGCTGTTTTGGTTCCATGCCATGGCCTGAACCCTGATTGCCTAAGGCCAAGGAGATGGTTGTCCTCTAGAAATTTCTGTATTTGCAGGTAGGCTGCTTTATCCTGAATTTTCAGTAGGAAGGGGACAGTGGTGATTGGCCTGTAGTTTGTCGGGATGGCTGGATCAAGTGAGTGTTTTTTGAGGACGGGGACGAACCCAGGCTTCCTTTAGATTTGGTGGGACTTCGCCAGAGTGAAAGGAGGCATTGATGAATGCGGTTATGATAGGGGCTAGTGAGGGGGCACAGTCTTTAATTACTTGCGCTGGGCATACATCCCCCTTGCAATTGGACGGTTTGATGGTTTGGAGGAGAGAGATGACCTCTGAGACACTTACGTCTCTGAAATCAAACTGGGGGGAGGGGTTAGGAAGCTTGGTCGGTGGAATGAATTGACTGCTGGTTATTAGCTTGGAGATCTCCTTTTGGTGATTGAGTATTTTGGTTTGTAAGGTTTCAAGTTTATTAAGCATTGCAGATTGGATCGCATTGCACCAGGATCCATCCTTCACTATTGGAGAGGGTGGGGAAAGGGGTGTCTCCAGTTCTCTGAATATGGAGAAGATTTCGCGGCTTCCTGATTTAGCAGAGGAGATTCTGGCATTAAATGACGTTGCCTTAGCTTCAGTAATGGCAGCTTTGTAGAGTTTAGAAGAGGTTTTGAATGCTAGATGGGTGGCTTCTGTTGGGTTATTGCACCAGGGGGTCAGTGCCGCTCGTTTTTTCCCTCGCATCTGTAAGAGGTCCTGGGTGAACCAGGCATTGCAGTGTTTAGTTTTCTTTTCTTTCTTAAGAGTGAGGGGAGCTACCACATTAACGGCCTGGGGGAGGACCCTTCTGAAGTCGTTGGCGAGGATAACTGGGTCATTCACTTTGTAATCTTCCCCCAGGGATCATCCCCCTCTTCCTGCTTCTTCAGTGCACGTGTGTGCCCCTTGACAACAGTCATGGAATAATTTACACCCTTTGTCCAATAATATGCTGGGGGTACTCAACTGAAACCTGAGTGAGCAAGAACCCTAGGGACAACCAAACCATGACTGAATAACTAACAGAAAGTCATGTGTGAATTACCTTGAACAATATTTGCCTTGATGGAAACAAAATTGAACTCCTGGCACCTATCATTCATATGGCCCAAACCACTGGCAGCTACACCTCTCCCATTCCGAATTGCCCCCAACATAGGGTACAGCTTCAATGCCAATACCACATCGAAGTGCACATTTGCAACTGCATGTATTAAAAATGATCCTCCCACATATCAACATGAACCACAGAAGTTAAATTGTAAAAGCATTGATTTTATCCAAACAAGTTTGCTATTGATGGCTCTAGGTTGACCTACCAGAAACGAATTTCAGACAAAAGCAGCGATAATTATTCTTGGCTTTAAACCCCAGGATCACATCACTGCAAATGTAAAACTCTTGTTTGGCTCCCAGTTGAGCAAAGGATGGAGGTTGGAATACTCTACCGTCTCACAAGACCATCAGGAACAAGTGCCCTGAATATTTAGCCTCACCCCCATCAGCTAAGGAGATTCCCCACCAGGAAAAACCAGAATAGGATTTAGATATTTGTCCTTCCAAGATCCACGGGTCTGAAACAAGATCCCAATTAATGTGAAGAACGTTGAGGACCCTGCCAAATTCATAAGGGCAATCAAGCGGATTATGCTGCGCCAACCTGGCAATGTCTTTGAACACCCTCAAGAAGCTCTGAAGGCCGCCCGGTAACCTTACATTGAATAAGCTGACCCTACCTCTAGTACATCCCTCTGACCTTGTGGACAGCTCACCAGTAGGTAAGTGCCTGATCCACTCAAACCTGCCAAACTAGGGCTAATTGATCATTAACTAACCAGTCTAACCGTGAACGCAGACCTTTAATGCTATAGTAAATTGTGCCAAAACATATGTAGTTCCGCAGTATGAACATCTGTACAATGTTTGGTGAATCGGGTGTAACTTACACATTTTAAAGTGACAACTCTTCCCAGGAATACCACACACTCCATAAGAAAGAAAACTTGCCACAGTAGGGCTTGTGTGTCTGCAGAAAGACTACACATGCAGCAGAAAGTTGCTTGGATCATAGGATAAACTGAGCCAGTCTGAAACACTGTGCCATAAAGTGTCTTTTGCGAGAGATATATCCATCAGTGGCTTTAAGAATTTCCGTCCGTAATCTCTGTGAGGGGGATGCTGCCTCTGGAATTTCCTGCACAGAAGGAATAATGCCTGCACTGTGCCCAGAAAAGATTGTGCCATAACAACACTGTACCTTGGCACTATGCCACTCCAAGCCATGTGCCATTAAGTAGTATTCTTCAGAACCCTGGACCAGATAATATGGTCTACAGAATAATTTGAAAAATATAAAATACAGTAATAAGTACCCAAATGTATCTCGCATTGTGCATACCTTCTAATGTATTGCTGGACCATTGTTTAACTTCTTCAAACACAATAAGCCAGCCTGAAGTTGTCAGGGATTTAAACATCCACACTCCAGACCAGGACTCTTTCCACTGGCAAGGGATGTGGCGCACAATAAAACCGCTTTTAATTTTATTGATTTTGGATTCAGCTTTGAAAAGTCACCCAGCCTGTCCCACCCCCCCTTGACAAACACCCCGTGTCGCAATGGACCATGAACCAGGCCAGTGTGTAAATTGAAATATTTCATTTCAAATGCAAAATCAAACGAATCAAATTTCGGGCATCAATCACCAGTGTGGTGATAATACACAGCAAAATATTATAATAAAATGAATTTAACTTTCTGACATCAGATATATATATTTATATTTGCAATGGAGATGGACGCAAGATCACTTTTTGTCACAAGATCACGTTTTGGTCACACTCATAGATAGCACTTGTGTTAAGTACTCCCCCTGCAACACTCCGCCAAACCCCTGCTAACTAAATTCTGAGTGGGTGGAAAGGAGTAGCAAGGAGTCACAAATCAGAGGGAAAAATCAGATTTTAAATTCGACCTATCATCCCAGAATGAAAACCTTGAAAATGGAGCAAAATGGCACTTGGAAATCACTGGATAATTAAAGGTCAGTTTACATGTGCGGTAGAAGAGATAGGACTGGAATTCGTGTGGCTGTACTAATGAGGCAAGGAAGCTTACAAGCTACTTGGCAAAGTACTAAAACAACATGAATACAAGTGAGAAAATCGGCTTTGGGGAGGAAAACATTGCAGCCAAAATCACACATGGCAAAATTGCAATTTCTTATTTTTCATGCATTTGAACAAGCAAACAGCTACAGAAATGAGCTAAACATTCAAAATCGAAAATCGTTTTTTCTGATGAGGTACAAAGGCACAGAACAGGTATGATACTGAAGTGAAAGGATGACTCTTTACGTGGTGACATTATGGGTTTCTTTATAAAAAGCAATATTGGATTTTAGGATGAAAACAATCTCACAGCAAAATTGGTTTTGATGGTCCAATGACAGGTTCTACTGAGACTATCTTTTAATGACTAAATTATTAAAGAAAGACCCTGCACCCAAGGAGGTTAATTTGCAATTTTAACCAATTTGCGCCGTGCACCTCCTTATAGGGGAATTAATTTATTTATTTAAAAGATGGTACTAAGGAATTACACAGCTGAAAAAAATGGCAAAGTATTATACTAACACATGGACTAACACAGATTCTTCTGAGGACAGGATAGACAGAGGTTGCTGACAATTTGGGAAATTACTAGGGTTTCTTTTAGGATTTTTATAGGGTTTGGACAGAATGCAAGGTAACAGAGCAGTGTATGCAACGTTTTGGTACTGGGGAGGGTGATCCTTACAAATTGCACTTGAGATGGGTAATTAGGATGGTTTAGCCGGGTCTCTGGACAGCGAGGCCAGGGTCTGGTCACTGGGCAGCAGCTGGGCTCTCCCTTATGGGAACAGCTGGGCAAAAAGGGGTCTGGTCTCTGGATTCTCCCAAAAGGGGATCAGTGGCCTCTTTTCTCCCTGTATTAGTGGATCTGGCTGGATCTATCTCGGTGGTCCTGCCTGGATCTCTAGACCTGGTTCTGGAATCTTGCAGGTGGAATTTGGAATGTTGAATCTCCCTATGCCTTCTTGCCTAGCTCTTATATAGGTAGTATGACATCAGAGAATTTACAAGGTGGGCGTAAATAATCTGGACATACCTCTTTGACTAGGATAGGTTAGGCTATTCCTGTTGCCACCTTCCTCTGAGCTGATTGGATTAAAGGAAGTGACTTCCCCTTAGGTATATTCCTTTATGGCTCCTTTTGTCCCACAAGCCTAATTTTTCACAAAAAGGAGTTATGGAATACAACTTTATATTCACAATCGTCACACTCATAAAAATCAGTTAGGCAGATCCCATATTTCACAAGGAATATGCCAGTTAAAACGTCAAGTCTGTGCGATGCTGCTTCACCCTTTGGGCACTATTTCGCAGTTTTTCACAAGAAACATTTACCTAAAATCTTACAAATGGCTACACATAAGCTTAATAATGTCTGCCATATTCTCATCAAGTTCAATATCTGTGCCATTTACACTTTCCCCAGAAATGCCTTTTTACTGCCGTTCACGTCACCTCATGTCAGGAAGACACACAGTCTTATTTTACTTCTCCAAAAATTACATTAAAATTGTCGTCATATCACATTACTGCTTATTCAGATCACTGAAATAGATGTCTTAATGTAAACCTTTTTAAATCAAATGGGCTGGATTTGTCCTCAAATGTGAGTGGTACTTCCAACCCTCCAGCCAAATGTCTTCCCTTGGTCAGTTTGTACATGGGTTACCTTGACTCCTCCTTTGAATCCAGGCAGTGGAAGCTGAGGAGAGGTGTCAAATGAATTCACACTTCTTTGTGACAGGGCCAGTTCCCCTCGGTCCATTGTTCCTTGCTATAGAAATGCCGGCCAGACTGACCAGGTCGCGTATTTCCACACTTTGGCCCTTTCATATTTTATGGAGGGGATTCCTTTCCCAGGAAGGTTTGGTAACTTTTGAAGTGGCTGCCTAGGCCAACTTATTCTGCTGGTTTAACACATTTTTTTTTCTCCATTCTTTCTTTCACAGATCCCAAGTCTTTTGTAAATAAATATATTCTACATTTAAAACCCCATCCCCACACATGTACTACTGTTCCTGTGCGTGTAATGGCATTCTTTCACATTTAGTTTTCAAAAGTGTCATTTCCCTGCTTTGCAAAAGCGGGTTTTACCAGTGTTCTTTTTAGCTCCTATTTATTTCACAAATGTGATTTCTTTGGCATATATGTTCTGAAAGGCCTTTACAGAGCAGGTCAGTTTCAGAGCACAGAAAGATGCTGGAAATAGTTTTATGGGTAATTGACACATGGCTAGGGAAAACTTATTTTCTTTGAAGTACCTTGCGTGTGTTCATTTGTTGCAAAAGTGAATGCCGGCCGTGCTGACTGGAATGAATTTCTCTGCGCTTCACAGATTTTACTTGATAAACAATGCCGTTCTGGGCAATATAGCCTTATTTCATGGTGTTCAACATACAACAGATGGACATGGCTGTGTTTTACTAGAACCAAACTTGTGATGTCTAAAAAGGAAAGTAGCACAAGTGCGAGGTCGTTTCAAATATAGGACATTTTCTTGTGCAGCTTTTTAGTTTTTTTCTTTTTTCTTTCTTTTGATGACAGAACAGCAGTGCTTAGCCATTCTGCCTTTGAGATATTTTGTTTGGGTCCACATGAAGAAAACAAAATGCAGGCCATTCTTGGGGGGGCTATGTTCAATCTCACCCCATATGTGCTCAGCAAACGCAGCACAGCCATTTTTTTAACTGCTGAAATGCAGTTTTGTGCTGCAGGGGATTTTGGTTGGGGTTGGTAAATATACCCCATAGTGCCACCCAATCATCTTGCTTTTTTTAGCCCTTTTCTTTCGAGGTAACGAGAGGTGGCTCACTCGCTTTGCATGCCCAGTTAAATTCAACCTGTTTTTTTTTTTTTAATGTCCAACAAGTTTGAAGGTTCACCAGTCACTAGTGACTCTGACCTGTACATTAGAAAAAAAAAATCCTTTTTAGTTTTGGTCTCTGGCGGTACTTTTGCCACCAAGGCAAAGTGATGCTTTATGCTAGCACAAAAAGATCTATTGATCCAAAGGAGTGCTTTTATTTTTTTAAGCTTACATGCCCCTGCCTTCTAATCGCTGCTGCAAGAGAGGAGTGGGAGAGAGGCGTGGAGTCCCTGCACTCCCACTCACCCTCTCTTTCCTATTATTTCTTCATTGAACACCAGGTGTGGGGAGGTAAGGGGGTGCTGGAAGTACAACACACTCCACTTGCACTGCCTGCCTGCCATATCCACTGAAGAGAAGCAGGCAAGGAGGGAGCGGGCAGGGATACTACCTTCCTTTTCTTGTGGCCTTGTTCTCCACAGTTCCGTTTTACCTTAGAACAGTGCAACTTCCCTGCTCCCTGTCCGACAGCCACAGTTGGTACCTAGACCCCTGTGCAAAGTCAGAGGAACGGTGGAGGCTGATGGCTCTGGCTGTGCAGCAAAGGGAGCAGTGGTGTTTGGTTCCTCTCGCTTCAGCTATTACTTAAGTAAATGTGAGCTGCTGCATTTGATGACCGTAGTGGCAGTGGTTTGCGTAACTGTGCTTTTGTAGGCACTGCCTGCCCATCGTGTGGCATTGTATGGCCATACTTGTTATATGATAGCCATGCATATACCACATGATGTGAACATATGATAGCATTGCGTGGCATTTAATTGGAGCAACTGGGCATAGTAGGCAAAGACTTGGCATATCACGCCAATGCCTGGTAAATGACATGGGTGCCTCCATATTTGATGTGAAGAGATATTGCATGGTGGAAGTAATGGGAGTGTAGCGGTAAAGACCTGGCATACGGTGGAAGTACCCGGACACATGATGGCACAACCTTTGATATTAATACCATATGATGAGAATGCCAGAGCATATAAGGATTGGCAAAGCCTGCAAATGATGCCAATGTATAGGAATATTAAAGCAATCCCTGGCAAACGATGGCAGTGCTAGTACATATTATGGCAATGCCTATCAAAAGATGGCAGGTGCCAATCAATGGAAAATGGCATGAGTAGAATATCTAATGTACTAGCAAGCTGTGGCAATCCCCATGGTGAAGATTACAGATTCACAATCCTTGCTATGTTAGGTATTCCTCGCTCCCTCTGAATAGCAACGTGTGCTCCTCTGCAGCAGTTTTACATGGTAACCCCACTTCCATAGTCCTTGACCTTGATAACTCCAGGTCTGGCTCTGAGTGCAGCACCTTGTCTCACATTTCTGTCTTTGACTCTTTTCGTCCCTAAATTTAAAGGGCAACTCCCCCGAGATGCTTCTCGGAGCTTTTCTAATTTGGCACCTCATAGTTTCACCTCCATATGTGTACAGAATGATCCGACCGTACAGCATTCTTATGTCATCTGTGGATTTGCACATGTTCTATGCAGGCGCCTCGTTAATATCGCACATTACTGCATCGAAGAGCACCTGCCTGAAGGCGGTAGATGGTTGTGGACCGCCTGCATCACCTGCTTTCCTCACGAGGAGCTGCATTTACCAGCCTCCCTCCAACCTGGGGGAGCGGAGGGGGGGGGCGGGAGGGTGTCCCCGTATTAAGTCATTTCCGCCTTTAATTAGTGCCCACTGTGAACTTGCAGCAATGCCCAGAAAACGTTAATTTATTTCCTTTTTTGTTTTTCGCAGGTTCACAATACGCGATTACTCCGAGTGCGCCTTCTTGGGCAGTATTGCCAGAAGCAGTGGATGTCACAGCAAGATTAACTGGATCTGCACCAGGACCAAAGAACGTTCACATGCACGAAAGCGAAGAAGGAGCTCCTTGGACGCTGATCAACTCTTTTACTGAAGGCATTTGAGCAGCTTAATGGACACATATCTACATTTACTTGTCAGACACATACAGTTGCCTTGCCCCATGCACAGTATATGGGTAGATTGCAGGGTTTTCCGTCATGCACAGCACTCCCGGCTGGGATAGCATGTGCGGGGCAGACTGGTGGGTGGGCAGGTTACAATGTACCGATGATACCCAAAAAGGTCGAAATATGTGCACACTGTAGTCTCTTATTGAGTCCAGTTACTTGTCACAGGCATCCACTTTTTCGTGCCCCCTGCAGAGTGCATCAGTACGCCCAGGGGTGTATCCAGCATTGCAAGAGTGGGGGCGAGCCACGAAAGAGTCGTGCTTCCCCCCCACCCCCCAATGCAGTGCGTGCAATTCCATATGGTCTCATCCGTGCCCACAAACCACCCACTCCTGCCCCAATCTACTTTTTTGGTAACATTAGTGGCAGATGGCAATTTAACACATAACAAAACAAAACTGCAGAATCCTTACAGATGCAAGAAACTCATCTATTAGAGCTCTGTCCAGGCACTCTGGGGCATAATAAGTGCCCACCTCCTAATTTGCATATGGATTGCACCAACAGAAGTGACTTCACAGAAATGGACATTGCATCAGTCTTTGATACTTGAAGGCACCATGGAAGCGACTTTAGAATAAATTGCCATAAAAAAGCCAAGTGGCAAATAACTTTGTGGTGCAAAATACCTATTTTGCATTATTGTTATTTATGCAGCCCCTCTATAGTCGGGCCTTTTAAAAATAACAGCATGATATATTAATATAAGCTCGGAAGTGATTCACAGAGCTGCAGATAAGACAGTGTTATTAAATGATCTGCCCAGGATCACACACTTTCGTTAAATGGTGAAACCGGGATGTAGACTATTTAAGCAACTCAGCACATCTTCACAGGTTTAGTTGATTTAGATAATACTTTATTTATAGCAATGCCTTTTAAGCAAGGCACTTACATAATAAACTATCCTTTCATAATTAACTGTACAGTATATACATCATCATAGAAATATGTTGAACAATAGGAGTATGGCTTTAGTGTTTCTCCCCCCCATCCTTCATGCAAGGTCACAATAGCATCATGCAGGTTAATGTGAGCCTAACAAATCCCCCTTGGGTAAACCCATAGTAATTATTTCATAAATATGTGCCCTCGAAGCTGCTCGAATTCCCTGTAATGCCCTGTTCTCAAGTGGATCCGGTTGGCACCATCGGAGCTATGCAGGTTTCTATTAATGAGTTTACTTCGTGTTTTGAATTATGTTATTTATTTAATCAAATAAAGAGAAACAATCCTCGCAAAGGGGCGTGGGAATATTGACTGGTGTGTGGATGATAGGCAAATAGACACTGTAACTAAATGTACTCTTTGCACCTGTCCTGGAGACCAGTGATCCTGTCTGAGATGTTTGCAGTAAGACCTCGAATGAGCACTTTAGTTGGATATATAGAGACCCGTCTTATGGAGGTTTGCTGGCTGAAGTACATGCCCTCTTTAGTAAATGTCTCTCCTGGTTTTTTTGCAGCTCATGTCCCAGACAAATCCTTTTGGATGGAGGCCTTTGTGCCGTGTCCATTTTTGTTGTAATTTGTTAAGCACCTACATGCGAAAAAACGCCATTCTGGGCTTTCTTGGACATTACATTTACTTTCTCCCAATGTTATTTTGGGTTTAACCCTTTAGTGCAGATTTTCAATAAATAGCGCAAATGAAAGGAGCCCAGTGAATGTGTCCATTTGATTTGCAGTATTTTTAGAAATGTGCAGGTCAGCTTATTCTCAAAGGTAGCCTGCGCGTTTCAGGGGGGTCTGAACAGTGCGTCTTTCCCACGCTAATGTATGACAGACTCCCAGCAACCAGGGCATTCCACCGGGACGGATCGTCAAAGGGACCGTCTCAGTGAAATTACATCTACATCCCTGTTTGGGCAATGCAAATGCTAGTGTGACAGCCGCGGTTTACCCGTGTCTGTCGCACTTCAATAACAAATCATGGCAGGGTCAGACATCTGCCTCTTTTTAAAAGCCGCTGAGGGATGACCGTCATTTCTGCGCATTTTAAAGTGCATCCCATTGCGAATTCGGGATGACCTTTAAAATGTGCAGAAGCGGCCCCTTCTTTTTGCAAACACTCGAATGGATTAAAAATGGGCACCTGAGCGAGCCTGCGCTCTTTCAGGTGTCCTTTGTGAATTAGGCAGCCACTTTTTTTTGGGCGCACGTGAGCGTATGTGCTAGCGAATCTCCTCACTTGCGACAAAAAGTTTGGAGAATCTCAATTACACATTTGGATTGTGATGGAGCAATTTGTTCAACATCTCAAATTGAAGCCTATCTGTAAAAAGCCATCAAACATATTACCATGAGCGGGGTATTATACATTTATCTTATAGACGTCTAGCTATCAATTCAATTCAGCTTTATTCGGGGTGGCCACAAAAGCGCACAAATCCACATACATTGACATGAAGAGAGAAAATATTAAGCAATGAGCTAAAAACTTGAATTAAGTTATAAAAACATCACTAAGTATACAGATAAAACACTGTAGATACAACAGTAAGACACAGTACATGAAAATCAGTGTGAAAGTTAACATCCTGCTATAATGTTTGAGGTTATCTGGCAAACCTCTTCCAAATCCACGAAATTAATAGTGTTGGGGGGCGGGGGGTCAGGAAGGGTCCCTACGAGCATGAAGGGTTCATGTTGTGCGCACCATATGGATGACGGCGAGGCAGCGAAATGGGGGTGATGTTTCAATATCATAAGTATGGAGTGGGATATGTTACATTTATATAGAGCAGATACATATTAGATCTAGATGTGCATAAAAAATACAATGTTAAAACCACCAAATGTAACATGAACACGATTCACACATGCAGTGCTCTGAGGCACGTAGAAACTGGGCAACAGGGGTTTTATGTGCATGCGAAGGGGGCCTGTCCTGAAATCCCACACTAAGGAAGGAATAATATTTATAAGACCTGCACATGGAGGAACATATAAAAGGAGTTTTAATAAGGAGGTTATATAAATCTGCATATAGTGGGGTTTTGTGAATTTATTCGGACTTGGCAGTTGCACAGTGAATTTTAAGAAGCTGGGAAGTTCTGGTTTTGTGGGGTTAGGGGCTTGATTGAGGAATAATGAGTTCTGCCTGCAAACAGGACAGAGTGGTTTATGACTTAAGAGTTCTGCAAGCAACAGATGTAATCTTGCCCATTGCATTGAAGTCATGCAGATGGGTTTGGCTATTTGCTCAGGCCGGCAATAAAGATGGGGCCTGAGGCCATGGTGTCCGGTGTTCATTTGTTTTCTCCGGGTGAAACTAGAGGCTATACATGCTGGAGTGGTAGTCACATAAATTAGAATGACTTAAGTGGAGCCAGTAATCTAGGGTGGATGAGATGGCAATTGGTAGTTCAAAGAGATCAACTTGCTTTATGTACAAAACATGCACTTGCTCCTCAGGTGGTGGGCCCAGTCTGGGCTGAGGTAAGTAGGGGTCCGCCCGACCAATTTGGTGACCACGAAGGGACCCCAGGCTTTCCGAGACATTGTCAGTCCTCTCTGCACCATTCTGCTGCGGCACCTCACTGCGGTGTCAGTCTTCTGTGCACGGTGAAATAGAGGTCTGCGGACACCATATTGGTTAAAAGGTCTGTCTGCTCTCCGGAAGCATGGTGCCATGGTCCAGATATGCAGGGCAATTTGACGGAGCACCACATCGGAGCGCTTCGTGTCTTGTGAGTGTACTTTTGGAGGTAAAGGAACAAGGGAAAGAGGGATGTTTCTTGTTTTGGTAATGGTAGAATTGGAGTACGGGGTGTGGAATTAGTCGAAGCTGCAGGGATTGGAGAAGTGAACGTTTTGATGGAGTAATTGAACTGTTCTGTGTTGCAAGTCCTTTTTATATATTTTTTACCTAGTTTGTTATTGGCGTGAGGTAGTATTCTACCCCACAAGCCCGCTGTGGGGGTTGTCTTGATACCCTTTAGTTTACTTGTCTGGTTGGCTAGAGCCCTCACCTGAAGGTGGGATGACATCTTATGGTAAGTCCAACCGTAGATACCTTTCTGAAGTATACCGGTAAACCGGTATACCGATAAGATAGCTCAGCGGGTTCAGCGCTCGCTGCTGCGATCTGAGCGTGATCTGCAGGTCGCAGGTTCGAATCCCGGCAAGGCCAACTCGGCCCAACTCAGCCTTTCATCCTTCAATAAATGAGTACCAATTTCGGTTGGGTGATATTGTATGTAAATATGTGCTCTGTAAAGCGCATTGGATTAAGGCGCTATATAAATAACACATAATTATTATACATTTGGCAGTCTTTATGGTGTATCGGCTGTACGGGCGGATCCCTCACCTCGGTTTTCTTGGTTAGTCGAATTAGTCACGGGGGAACGTCTTGTAGTAGAGAAGGCCATACTAGTCAATGAAGGAAGCGAGAGCAGCGGCGCTGTAGTAAAAAGCATTGTTCTCTTTCTATGCTCGAGTGGGGGAGATACTTCAGAGAATGTCGGCCAGCACATTGTTTTTGATAAAATTCTGTCTTTTGTGTAAGAGTGAGAAGTAGAATTAAAGAAAGTAGCTGAGCGAGATAATTGAGGTATAAACGAGTACAGTTAGTGAGTGTTGGGAACAACTAAGCAGCTGGATGGGGGTAAAAAGGGGGATTCTTTGTGTAGAAATGTTTTGTGCTTCGGCTTGGTACCCTTTTTGGCGAATTATTTGGGGTAAATTGGGTTGGAGTATGGAGACTCGGTTGATATAATTTATGCCATGTGTTGCACAACACCGAAGCGAGAATCCTAAAGTACCATAGGGAAGGGTTGCGCGAAAGTCAGGGTAAACGATCAATTCTTGGCCTATCGAGGGAACTTATGATACAGGGATATTGGAGAACTTGCATACCTTTTTAATTACCAGGCACAAGGGCTGGAAACTAGAGAAACGGTTAAATATCTTGGACTTATGGAGGATGTATGAAAAAGGCGGAAAGGGCCAAAGTGTTAAAATCGCGGAAGAGGTCTCGAAAAAGGAGGGTGCAGGAATTCCTTCTGCACAGCCCCCATATGGGTGCTATCCTTTATCACCCTTACAGGGGTATACATACCTTGAGTTTGAACCCCCATTTACTCCAGTGGCTACTCCAGTGGTTGCGAGTTGGACATGGGTAGCGCCTTCATCAGTTACGATTACTAAGAATTGGGATCTTGAAGAGAGTGGAAGAGTATCTCCTTCAATGGTTAGAGCGGCAGAGAGCTTGCGAACGCAGAGTGGGAAGAGAGTAACTGCCCCAACTGCTAGATTAGCAGACAGATTAAGGGTGGAGGGAGTGAGGTCGGCAGCTAGAAGAGCGTATGAATGGTCAAGAACGAGACATATCAGGCCTTTTCCTGCTATGATAGAGGATAGGCTACAAAGAGTGTTAGAGATGCAAGAGCGGGGTAAAAAGAAAGAATTGCTGAGGCTAGCGGAGGAAGAGGTAGTTCTGCTATGCCATCAAAGAGAAGAAGAGTGGGAAGAAGGGAGAAGACTGGCAAGGGATGTAAAAGGAGGAAGGTGGAGGCTTGGGCAGGTTCATGGGGGATTGGATAAATCAGTTATCAAAGCGGTTGAGGTGTATGTGGATAACAGAGACCCTGCCACAGGTACAGGGGTTGAACAGGGAGGACGGGAGGGGGCACACTATGGTAGTGCTGATTATGTTTCAGTGCTTATAGAAGGGTAGGGGGATGTGGTAACCAGAATCGGAGATGAAAAGGATTGGGATGTTGAGCAGGGAGAGCAAGGTGTAGTCGCCCTACCTCCCGCTCCAGTAGCAGCGATAGTGAGCACACCATGGAGTCATAGGACGTGCCAGGGTACTTGCAAGGTCGTAGTAGGGGAGAGATAGGGGGAGCCTCAGGGAAAACAGTGTAACCCAGTTTCTGTTACTTCAGAAGGGCGAAGGAGTGGTGTATCATGTCACGTGGTCACTCATGGACCAGAATAACTTGATGAAGACACGCTCTCTGCTCACTGCAGGGAAGTGTATTTATGCATTGGAGAAACATACAACCAGTGTCAAGTTGGCCATAGGAGACATGAAAAAAGCCTATTTATGGCTCTGATGGTTGAGTGGTCGGATGAGCTTTGGAGAAAAGTGGGGTATGCAGGAGTTTAGTTAGATACGAATACCCACGATGGAGCAGCTTTTAATAATTATAGGGCACAGGTTTGGGGGGCCCTGTGAATTACGTATCCAGCTATGAATTCAATTTGAACAAAAAACAATGAAATTGGAGGATGATCCTGCCGCACACATCCAGTTAATTTAGGAGATGTGGAAGGCAGAGACGAGAGAAGGGTGGGGCCAAAGCATGGCAATTCTTTACCACATGCTAAAGAAGGGACTCCCTAAGGAAGTACGGCATGATTTAGATACGGTACTAGGAACGGAGGCCAGGAGTTGGCTGGAGATTCAAGCACACATTGTGAATTCTTTTAATAGAAGACAAGAAAAGGAGAGGGAGAGTATAGAGCAGGCACAAAAGGCAGAGGCTAAGCTTGTTCAAATGAAATTGGCAAAGATTTGTTTAATAGGGGCAGCAATTATGAACTCTATGGAAGGACAACGGGGGCAATCGGGACAACCCGGGACATCATGAATTGGGTATGACATAGGGGTGGATGAACAGGTATGCTCCTGGTCCAATAGGGTGAGAGGGTTTCCGAGGGGCAAAGGAGGATTTTCACGAGGACGTGGTTCAGAGGAATGGGTCCTCGGTTTAATGGGCCAATGTGGAATAATCATGGAGGGTTTTCCAGGATCCAGTGTTGGTTATTTGAAGGTTGGGATACGTGTCACAAGATTGTAATGACCGCTCACAGTATTTTATCATGGGCGCTCAGCAGATGCAATCCCCAGCCCTGCCATATGCCCCGGGATCTGTGCAATCGCAGCAGGCACAGGTTGAACAATACCCAATGATGGGCTGCACAGACCCATGGGTTCCCACTGACCATGTCAGCACAATTATCAGTGCAGACATGGGATAAGGATCCTTTACCCCAAGGAATGGTTACTCACTATACATGAGCAAGTGTTTTTGGAGAGAATTCTTTTTCACTCCCCGGTACTAATATGTACAGTGAGTAGGAGAACCCACAGGGATCTCTGATGTGTCCAGTCCTGTCCGTTACCACCAATCTGGAAGATGAACCCCGGATAGGTGTGCAGGTAGATGATTGAATGTTCTCATTTATGGTCAACACATGGGCGACAAAATCTTACATTAAGGCCAGTGAGTTCCCCTTGTCAGGCAAAACAACGGACACACTGGGATTCTCGGGGGCTATCCTGTTGCTTCCTTATACTGAAGATCATCATATTAAGGTAGGTACTCAAAATTGATCTGCCACTTTGTTGTGTTGTACAGACACCCCAGCTACTTTTTTGGGAAGAGAAACTACAGATGTTGATTGCTTTTACAGAGGAAGATCTAGTATGCTCGATCCCAAGTTTGTATCTGGTGAGAGAAGTAGCGTGTTTACATGCCTATTGTGGTTACAACAAGACTAGAGGTGTCCCTGTACATTCAGCATATTTTCTTTTTGGTTTATTTATGGGTTAATGGTTTTGTTAAGTTGGGTCCTGAGGGTCAGAAATCAGACATAGTGGTTGCCAATGGAATTTTTATTCTGGCCTGCTGTGCCACAGAAAGTAACACCAGGCACTATAGTTATTATTCTTTTAGAGGCGGTAGTGATCAAAAGGCGAAAGATGAGGAAGGCCGAGAATGGCGTCAATAGCATTGGTCTGACCTTATCTTTAAGGGACATGTCCGACCAGCAATTGCTTGAATTCACTGAAGACACAGAAGAGCTGGTCTTTGAAATTGGGGTGCCCTGCCAGCTAGCAATAGAGAAAAGTACCACAGACCATGCTCATCGTTAGAAATATATAGACATATTGGTAGGAGGATTTGGAAAAGGTGCCAAACCATTTGTGGACCAGCAATCCTCATGATGTGGGGCTGCTAGAAAGTGTTGGATCAGTGCAGATACAATTGAAACCTGATGTGACATTACCACGGGCTAAACAGTACCCCATGTCTAAAGAGGTGGATGAAGGGATTTACGAGACCATTATGGTATTGTTAAAGCAAGGCATAATATAACCTTCTATCTCCTGATGCAATACAGCCATCTACTCTGCGAAGAAAGTGAAGGGGTCCAGTTGGAGGATGTTTGAGGATTTGCACCCCCCCCCACAATATTCATTGAGGCAGAATTTCTAGTGGTACCGAATCCTGCCACCATTCTCTCTAACATCCCTACTGGGTCAACCCACATCACAGTGATTGATTGGAAAAATGCATTTTTCTCTATTCTTACACCCCGATTTTCAGTACCACACAGCGTTTATGTATCGTAGTCAGAGATTCAAGCACACAAGTTTGCCCCAGAGGTACAGTGAATCTAATGTCTTTAACAGGGTGGTTCAAATGGATTTTGGGAATGTGCATGTGTCCAGTACCGTAATTCAGTAGGCAGATATCTATTGGTTTGGAGCACTTCAGAGGAGCAGCGCAGAGGAGACTCCATTAAGTTCCTCATCCTGCTCGCGGAGAAGTGGTACATGGTGGACAAAGAAAAGTTGCAGTACTGCCAGACAGTGGTAGCATATTTGGGGCAAGTAGTTTCACCTGGAAGGTAATGGTAGAACGAGCAATCGCAGTTCAGAATACGCCTCAGCCAGTCACAGTGAGACAGAGGCAGCAATATTTGGGGCTCTAACTGTTGCAGATCGTAGATCTTTGATTACTCTAGTTATGTAAGGCCCTTACTGCAGGGGCTTAAAGAAGCTCAGAAGGTGAAAGGTCAGAAAGAGTAGTCTGAGGAAAGGGGGACTTGCTTTTGGGAACTCAAGGCTGCGATCAGCAATGCTTCTGTCTTGGCGACCCCAAATTATGAGAAGCCATTTTATTTGTTTTCACATTTGAACGGACAGGTGATGACAGCGTTCCTGGCCCAGCATACATTGTTAGGCTACAAACCTTTAGTGTACTATAGCGGACTCCTAGACCCAGTGATGCATGGGCCGTTCCTTTGCAAGCAAGCTTTAGTGGCAGCGGCTTTTGCGATTCAAAGTCTTCGACCATTACCATGGGGTTGCCCAGTGACATTGTATGTGGAGCATGTGGTATTTGCGATTTTTAGAGAAGTTAAAGTCAATGTAAACCACTGAGAGTTTCAGGGTATGAGGTAATCTTATTGAATGCCTCGGTACATCCCATGCAGTATCACCTTTTCAATCCTGCCACATTTGTAGCCAAACCAGTAAAACCTGAGAAGATGGTCCATGACTGTGCCACTTATGAGGGAGAAGAGGAAGAGAGGGTAAATGTTTAAGAGGATGCCCTGGAGGGGGGTGAGGTACGTTTTGTTGATGGGTCTTCAATCATCAACCAGTAGACGAGGGATAGACATATAGGTGCAGCTGTTGTGGGTCTTGTGGACGGGGAATACTAGGTCAGACCGAAGAGACGGTTGTCTTTGCATTACTCTGCGCAAGTGGCAGAACTAGTGGCACTTATAAAGGCACTAGAAATGAGTCCAGGGAAGGCAGTCACTGACTACACGTACGTCACCTCCACTGTACATTCTGAGTTATCAAGGTGGCAGAGAAGATAGTTTAGGGGGTCTGACAGGTCCCCTGTCCAGCATGCTGTGCTGCTATCCTAACTAATTGAAGTGTTAACTTTGTTCGCTGAGATAGGTTTGGTTAAATGCACAGTGCATACTAACTGCACTAATCTAATAGCTCCTGGGAATGATGCTGTAGACAAGGCGGCGAAGGAAGCAGCGTATTTGCCCTTTACAGATTCCCAGACAAAGATGCAAGAGAGAGATCCTAGAGAATAACAGGAGCTCTAGAAGAAAAGATATGTCCCCTCAGCCACAATTTTGCTGTGGAGACAGAAGGGGAAGGTAGTAATACCTGCAGAGCTGCTTCTTCTGGCTCGTGAGCAACTACATTACATGTTGCATACTTCCCTACCATGCAGGAAGAGGTAAGTAGATCCATAGGGAATTGTGTAGTGTGGAAAGAATTCAATCCTGGAAAAACCATGAAATTGGTAAGGGGATTCTTGGATAGGCCCTCTGGGTCATTCAGAAGGCACCATATCAACTTTGTGGACATAATTTCGATGGTGTAGCAACTATTGTTATTTGATTGTTGCCACTTGTCCATTCTCCCGGTAGCTTGAGATTGGTCCCTGCGTACATCCTGATGCTAAATAAGCAGAAAGATTTTTGCTGAGAGAGGTATTTCCACAGGGGGGAAGTTGTGAGGTCCTAAAATCTGCCAATGGAACCCACTTTCTTAATGCCTTATTCACATAAATCACTTCACTTTTGGGGATAAAGCAGAGGTTGTCCTCAGTTTACCACCTGCAGGCCAACAAGATTGAGGAGAGGCTTAATGGGGTCTTTAAGGCCCATTAAGCGAAACTGTGTATTGAATTGAAATAATCCTGGGCACCATTGCCTTCCTCTTGCACTGTTCTATTTTAGAAACCAGCCTAGAAAAGACCATCATTTAAGACCCACAAAATTGTGACAGGCATAGGATACATACACCTCTACCCTGCACTCATGGCATCAGACACACACAAGACCACAGATGTCCTAGGAGAGGAGTTTGGGGAGTACCTTAGGGCTCACAGGTTGTCTTCTCACCAACAGACTACAGAAAAAAAAGGTAAAGATGCTGAAGAACAACGCAAGACACAGCTGATCCCGGGAGACCGTGTCTATAGTCAGACCTTTGTGCCTTGCTGGAACGAACAGTGTTTCAATGGGCCTCACCATGTGATCTACGCAACTCTGACTGCTGTGGAGGGCAACAAGAATTGGTTTCATCTCAGGGATACTCGAAGGGATACTAGCACCCCTTCAGCGGCACAGGAGCAGGCACAAATGTAAGTATGCCCTAAGGATCTGCCGTTCAGTCCAGTGCGAATGGGGGTGCAAATAGAAATCCAGAACTTGAATATTTTTGTTTAAGAAAAGAAGAATATTTACATTTTGTAAATTGTGTTAAAACAAATGATTTAATGTTTTTATCGTCCATGTGTCATGTCTGAAGATGGCAACCAGTGTAAATACAGAAGGTTTATATTTGTCTAGTTTTGTGGAATTCGAAGAAATGATGCCCAGAGAGAAAGGAAGTGTTAATGTTGATTTTTTTTGGATGATGAACTAGATCACACAACAAATTCACATGGTTATGCAGTGGATAACATATTGTATAACCGTATGAGGAAGGTTGGAGGAGAGATATCTGTAGGATATTGTTACATCTGCTTTCTCAACCCCCATGCTTCTGGCATCCCTAGGGTGTTTATCACAAGTGAGCTAGAGGTAGCAAATGTGCTGTCTAGTGCTCCTAGCGCTGTGCCAGTTCTAAGGGCAGTTAAAGGGCAATCAGTCATGGAATCAATTCTTTCTATCGATGAAGACTGTTCAATTGCCAATCGTAAAGAGCAGCAAAATATACAGTTTATCCAGAGAGCCCTAATGAGTCAATAAGGTGCAATTTCTTTCTACACATTGATGGGAGCCAGGGGTGACGAGTTCCCTGAGCTGGAAAAATGAGGGGATTCTCAAAAGAAGGGGTGGCACAAATAAATCAGAGTATGGGACTGTATGAATAAATTACTTGCAACATGTGACGTGGCTCAAGGAGCCCGAAAAACCTGTTAAGATACAGACACACATTTTTCTCTGTGTTTCAAGGATGATAGCATGGTGCGATGTGCACAAATATGAACTGCAGTTGCACGCTTCGCATCGCTGTTCTGGCTGGAGGTACGGCTGCCCTTCTGCCCTTCTGACTTAAGTGGAGCCAGTTGTAACGCTCACCTGATTCCCACGGAGGCGCCGGTCTTGGCAGGGTGGTAACTGTATCTCGAAAAGTGAAGTGCAGAACTCGATTGGCTTCCGGGGCTGGGCCTCTTCGCACTGTGTGTCTAACTCGAAGAGTAAGATGTCTGCAGGTGAAAGAATATGGGGTTAATGACCTGGGATTGTCGGGTGTCTCTCTCTCTCCCCCTCTCACTTTTCCGTGGAGCCCCAAGGTCAACGTGCTCACCTTAGATAGGTGAATGCTGGACTCTCCATCTGCATCTGGTGCAGGGTGCCGTTACCAGTTCCTTCACTGGGTTGAAACGTAGGCCTCTTGACTTCAGAGGATTGCTAACCGTCGTTAACTGCACGAACGGTGAGTTTCCGGGCACCTTTAATGTCCTTACAGTCTTTAGGTGCGTGGGCACGTTAGTATGGAATAGGGCTCTGTATAATGTTCTTTTCTAATGGTACCTTTTGTCTTGCAGGGCTCTTGAGGCGGAAGATGGTGGTTTGAAGAGAGCCGGAGTTCGAGCCAGCGCATAGGAATGAAGCGCTTGGAAGTGCGTAAGTAAGTGCCTGTTGCCTGCTTTCGAAATGCACTCTAACTGTCTCTTTTCTTTTGCAGGTATGAGTTCGGATGCTGAAGAGACGCTGGAAAACGCTGGAGTATTTGCAGGCGCCTAATTGTGGAGGGCGCGATGACGCGGGAGTAAATAGCCTGCCTAATGTCTCTCCTTTCTCTTTCAGGTGCAGGAATGCAGCGTTGAAGAAACCGGAATTCGAGGGGTGCCGGTAAGTAAATTCCCCACAGGAATATTTATGCTTTTGTCTTCACAGGCTTTTATATGGCGGAGGAGCAGCGCGAAGAGTTTGCGTAACTGCGATGGATCTGGTGAGGAAAGCGCTGCGAGTGAAGGTTGCCGTGCTAACCTGTTGTTTATTTGTCTTTGCAGGTGCTTCTGAAGGCTGGATACAAGAAAGGTAAGCTTTTGTTCTCACAGGTTCAGGATCGGAAGAAAGAAGACTGGAACCGACACGGTGAGCGTTCTGCTGCAGATGCAGAAATAACGCGAAGCACGTTGCATCAATCGGTTGTGTGGTTTAATAGCCTTGGAGTGATGAGGCGTCTTTCCTCCACTTGCCTCGCCCAGGTAAGAAAAGAGTTCCTGTTCTAGAAGAGTTCCAGTGTTGTATCCAGGGAGTGGAGCCTGCCCCACCAGGTTAAGAAACTAGTCCCGGCTCTCAGAGGATTCCCATATGGCTGGTAAGTAAGCAGCATGGTCTGCTGCAGGTAAGTCCACCCAAGCATCTTTATACATGTTATGGAGCCCGGCGCTTCCAGTGCCGGGACCAGTGATTTTGATGAGCCTGGTGCCACCGGCGCTAGGACAAGGTCCAAAAGGTCCCAGTGGGGACCGGCTGGTGCCTAGGATGAAGGTTAGGGGCCTGCTTCCAAGGACGTTGGGCTGGTCCTAGCCCCTTGGAAGCAGTGATCATGACACCAGTAAGCTGGGGCGGATGAGATAGCAATCAGTAGTTCCTGTTTTCTCAGCTTTTCCTCATGTTGCTGTCCGTGCAGACCATGTGCAATCACACTTAAGGTTAAAATGCCCTAAACCTGTTGTTGCTAGTAATGAATTATGTTTGTAGTTGAATGTTTTATTGTGTCATGTCATGACCTACCACGTTCCAATTCCCAGCAAAAGTGTACTTCGAATAGGATCTGAAGATGGTAGTAAAGATTGTTGATGACCAATGCGAAGGAAAGACATGGAAAAAAAAAATTAACTTAATTGTATATGTTTTGTCCAATTATGTGTGAGGGGTGGGTTGTAATAATGTATCTGGAAGTGTTTGTTGCAAAAATATATAAAATGTATCAATTGGTGTGGTTCATTGAGACTTGGGTTAGTCTGGTCCTTTGATACCATCTAACTATTCCCCGGACGATTGTAAAATAAACTTGCTTTACGTACAAAACGGCACTCGTTCCTCATGCAGTGGACCCGGTTTGGGCTGAGATAATTAGGGGTCCGCCACAACAATAGTTCTTAGCGTTTGCATTGCGTACTCATGGCTAATTCCATATATAACCCACTCCCCCCTCATTTTCATGAATCTAAGAATTCCATCAAGTTCTGCTTTTTTCTTACAAATATGATTCCCAGAAACCTAGGCTAATCCATTATGGGCCAAACTCCATTTCCTTTTCCTCCAGGCTCTTAAGAGGTTATTTGCCATGGTATGAACAACTAGGCCATCACCTGTCACACAACAGATGTCCATGGCCTGCTGGGTAGACCTTATATTTCTAGCAAGAAACAGCAGCTTCAAAAAGCTTTTCATTGTGTCCAAATACAGAGGACACATTAATTAAAAATGGTGTCAGCCTTTCTCTCCTTGTTAAATAGTGGTGGCAAAAAGATGAATTACTATTATCCCATTTGTTGTGAAGAACAGCCAAGGAAAGAAGACCAAATTGCAACTTAGTGCATTTTACTCTGATAGACTTCTGGGTAATTTCATTAAGGTACACTTTGCTTGATAGCCCAGTAGGTACTAAGCATAGGGGAATTACTAACCATGCTTTGCTTGCACATCACACTCTGCCTTATGCTTATAGGCTTTTCTAATAAGAGACTTGGTGCTTCTATTCCCACAGCAAGGCATGCCCCAACAAGCACTCTGACCAAGCTTATCGAACTCCTCTTTAAGATGAGCAAACCACGCTAGGGAACAACCACCGGTTTGACTTATGATATCCTCAATAGCTTCTTTCAATTTAATCAATTTTGGAGTAGACCAAATCCTTATCCAATGATACAAAGGTCTAGATTTGCATACGGTTTCAATTCAATCCTGGGCATACTAGTTTCTAAAAATACGGACATGCTCTGAACAGTAGGGCAGACCTGAATACTCGTTAGGAACTCGATTTCTAATGTAGAATGTTTCATACAGTTGTTGGCACCGCAGAGCTCAGCCCTATAGAGGGCATCTTGTCTGGCTTGTAATTTATAAGCTTCTAGCATGACACTGCATGCCTCACTCCCATATTCTATTGCAAACCGTCTCAGTGCTCCACTGTACCTCATCAAGGTTGTACCCTGCCCTATCAACCTGGGCATTCCACTTGCAATCATCCGTGGTCCTGAGATCAAGGTAATTATAACTAGACACTTGCTTGACTGCCTCACCATTCAGGATCAACCCCGTTCCCATTCTTTTTTTGGCCCTCAGCCCTCTGAACACCAGTGTCTTAGTCTTCTGGATGTTAATCGACAGCCCATTTGTTACACAAAACTGCTCAAACAGTTTGAACTGCTGTTTAAGCCCAGACAGTGTAAGAGACAACAGGACAGCATCGTCAGCAAAAAGCATGAAGGGTTAGCTGTCTCTAGCAAGCTTTGGTGCGTCCGTCACAATGCTTAATAGATCCTGGATTTCCCCCGTTGATAAATAAACATAACAACTTGGGTGCCAGGACACATCCCTGGCGCACACCCATCTATATATCAAAAGTCTTGGTAAATGGGGCGGCGCTGTTGCATGCAACGAAATTGTCCGCCTGATCCGGGAGCTCCGTTGCCTCACATCCTTTACTCAAGCCAAATTTCACACTTAAATATTAGGCCGCTGGTTTCTTGTAACCTGTGGAGCAACCTGACCAAATCCAGCGGAAAACCGTGATGGTGGAGCAGAGATATTACAACATCAACATATCCCGGGTAATCCGAGTGCCGCAAGCCTCATCCTGGCTCCACGGGTCACCCGCCGCACGCCCGCCACGCGCTATGGGCTGCGGCCCCAGCTTGGATTGTGGGGTGGGAGGAGCTTCTCCGCTCGCGATCATGGCCATTTCTCACTCGCCCTAACGTCTCGCTGCACGGCTAACGACACTCACCACGTACAGGAGCTGAAGGAGAATGGCGAACGGGCCAGAGCTCCATGCTACCTCGCACTCAGTAACATGCTTCGGGAGGTCACGGACAGAGAAGGCACCGAGGGGCATGATAGCAGAAAAACAGAACAGCAAGAACACAGGTGGGATCTTCCACATTAAAGACTCTCTCCGCACCGCCGGGTCGGGGACAACAACCCATGCTGTGAAACAGAAACGAGGCACCTCCCTGAGGTGGTGGGCTGAGACACCCGTGCCCCACCGCACTACCACCTGCTACCCTGTCTCTGACTATGGGTTTCACAAGGCTGCTGCATACACGCAGCAGACACCGCAGGCATCCGAGAGCAGACGCTGGATCTAACCGACCTGGAACTCCTGGTCCCCCCCCAGGGGCCACGTGCTGTTGCCAGAGCCCTGGTCCGTGGCACACACATGGAAACTAAGGAACACAACTCCAACTCGCTATTTGCTGTTTGCTGATCCGCTGAACTGTTGATTGCGGGGTCGTGTTTGATCGGCCTGGAGCCAGCGTTCGTGCTTCTCGCTCTGCCTGCATGACAAAATGCAGCAAAAAATCTGCCCTACAACGAACTTGAGCTCATCACAGGGGAACAACTCCATTGCTTATAGCTGAACATAGATCCCCGGCGGCCTCCATACCAGACCCACTCACCCGATCCTTACAGGGAGAACTGGCAGGGGTGGAACACGACGTCCCACGGAGCTGGACACGTGGGAGCCAACAGTCCATTAGGTATATGGCTGGTAAGCGCGATTCATTCACCTGCTTGTTTGGAGGCCGTTTATGGCAACAGGCGTAACGATCGGCCAATAGATCTGATTGTAACTGTAAAATTGTGAATTCAAATCCACATAATACGCGTCATCAATGAACAAAACAAGCCTACAATGGGCCTCTTCAGCGTATGACCGCCAACGTAACTTTCACTGCTCTCTCATCCCTATCACGCCCCATTGCATTCGAAGGGGAAACCATACCCTGCCAGGTACAGAGCTTAGGACTCTGGTCACTGAGATATCCGGAACATGGTACTCACTTTGGAATGCCTGGCTGACCACAGGCTACACTACTGTTCACGCCTCTCATGCTCTGGAACTGCCACCAGATCCGGGGACTTTTATGATATGATATGGCATTTATAACGCGCCTATACACAAGTATAGACGGCGATCTTACTAGGCCAGGTGTCATTCAGATTGTGCAAGTGCATGGGAAGGGGGAAGGGGAAAAGTGCGAGGGGGAAGGGAGAGTGGAAAGTGCAGTACATGGGAGAGGGGAAAGTGCAGTACATGGGATAGTAGAATAAATAAGATAAATAAACGGCCAGATGGTGTCAAGTGCAAGGTAAGAGCAGACATAAGTGCTGGTGGGGGACTGTAGGGATACAGAATACAGTCCCCAGGTGTATGGGGTGGCCAGGTAGCCAGTGCAGTTTCTGCCAGGAGGTCATTTGATTCACTCTACACCGGGGTATCCTAATAATTGAGAGCAACCAGACATCGAGGACCCTGGGATAGGCAGTTCCTTAAATTAGGCAAGTGGGACCTGTGGTAAACCATATGTGACTGTGAGGACGGGGCACTCCGGCTCTGACAGACAGCACCGCAGAGAACGAGGGTCAAAATCCACCCGACTTGGGGAACTGTGTTCGACCCTAGAAATTCATACTATCCTGAGTTTGTAACCTGGGGGAGACTACCACAACCTACACTTCCGAAGCCAAACCGGCTTAACAGCTTCTGTGCCAAAAAACCTGCAGGGTCCCTGACTCCGAATTCTTACCCGGAAATATAACCAGGCGAATGCATACCACAGGACAAGCCATATAGCCATAACCGAGCACAGACTTCAGAGTCATAGTTCCTAGACTATTCCCCAACAATCCTACACCTGACAATCCAACTGATATACCCTAATCCTTGTTGCCGCCTCATTGAATAAGGCCCCGGAAACTGGCTCCTTTACATGCTTTGATAAGCCTCCGAACAGACACAATGACAGTTATAGGGAAACCACTGGACGCCGGATCAGATATCCTCAAGGCCAACTCCACTAGCCACCAAAAAAGAGCTCATCTTCTGAAATGACAAAAGGCTCCTGTTCCAAGAAAAAAGGTCGGATGGACTCCTTTACAAACTCTCAATCCCAGGTTCCAGCGACGCCGTCGCCATCTCCATCTCCTCCTGACTCCGAAGCAACATCATCTGAGAGTTCAAGAGACGACCGTCTACTAGCCACCATGCAAAATGGCTTCCTCGCGGTCAATGTTAAACTCGATGACATAGTAGCCACCATAGGCTCCCTCAAGGCGAGGATGGGTAAGGAAAGCACCCACATCACCGAAACTGAGAACCGCATTAGCTCGAACAAGGACACTGTCTCCAGACACGACTGCAAAAACAAAGAGGTGATGGCTGGAAGGTTTAGACTTAATCTTAACCACTGGCAATGCTCTGGGCAACCCTCCAGACCACCGTTCTTCGCCTGCCAAGCCATTACAGAAGGGAAAGACCATATGCAAATCAGGCTTGGCCCCACCCCAAAAGGGGCAGTCCAGCCCGAACTGCTAGGCCACATCCCCTCTGCACGAGACCACAAGCATCCCCAAACATGTTTCGCCCTTGTTGGGGCTCATCAGTGAGGAGTAGCTTGGGTCTCTAGGCCCAGCAGGCACGGGACCCACGTCTGGGCATACCCGACCCACTCGGGGTGACATAGCAAAAACAAAGAGGTGATGGCTGGAAGGTTTAGACTTAATCTTAACCACTGGCACGACTGCAACATCGCACAACTCCAAGGGGACGTATCTAAACTACAGAATAATTGCGAATGCTTAGAATCGAGATCCCGAAGAAACAACGTGCGAATAGTCGAGTCTCAGAATCCTTCTGTAAGGGACCGATGGAACGTCATGTCGAAAATCTTCAGAAATCACTACTTGGCACCGCACAACTGTCAGAATATTTCTTGGTTGAAAGGGCACATTGCACATTAGCTCTTCCCCCCAAGCCTGGAGCACCTCCCCATACAATAATTGCACGTCTTCTGAACTATAGAGACACAATCCTTAGACTCGCCAGGGAGAAAGGCACGCTGTATCACGAGGAAGATAATATACACATTTATCCCGATTTCGCCTCGAGTGTACAAGCTCAAAGGAGATCTTATGAGGCCGTCAAAAGGCAGCTCCGCAGTCGCCAAATCCCTTACGCCCTCATCCTCCCAGCCAAGATGAGAATACAACACAGTGGAAGAGCACACTTCTTTGAGACTATGCAGGCTGCATTGGCATATGTTGCGGCACATATTCCGTTGCCCCCCTGAGACCGAGGGGGTGGCCAGAACCTGGGACCTCAGCCAGAGGATTGCAGACAATGTCCAGCGAACTAAACATTATTTACCTTGGTATCCTTTGAAATGTTAGTAAATGATGGTTAAACGGTTGGCTCCGCACAATCTCCTTGATTACGAGGTCATTGAGACCTGAGATCAGCGGCCAAGATGCCGCAACATGCACACCTCAGGAAAATTCCAAAAGTTTGAAGGGGTTCATCATCCAGTTAGGGGGGATGATGCAGGAGGGGGGTGTCGGTAATACAAGTTGGCGAGTTTTTGAGGGCACTTGGGGAGATGGGTTGGCAATATTTTCAATGCTGTTTTTTGCATCAGTTTTTGCAGTTCAATTGTTAAAAACGTATGGTCATGCCGCTACAGATGGTACCTTCCTCCTTATTATGCATCTTACCATAACAGTAAATGCTGCTAATTTTCGTTAAACAGTAAATCTGATGTCATGGAACGTTCGTGGACTTAACAACCACACGAAGGCTAGAAAAGTGTGTTCATACATTAATAGACACCGTCCCGACATACTAATGATGCAGGAGACGCATGCAACCGAAGGTTGAATGTAGAAATTCTTTCGAACTGGGGGAAGCAACGGTACTACACCAACTACTCCACCAGGCCAGGGGAGTCTCCATTCTTGTAAATCCGCCATTGGGATTTAAACATAGAGGGGATAAGCTTGATCCACAGGGTAGATATACAGTGGTCTGGGGGAGATTGCAGGACAACCAGTAAACCTAGTAAACACATATGGTCCCAATATAGATGACCCGGTTTTTTACATAAACATCCTTGAATACTCACAACCCTGGATGAAGCATGGATAATCTGGGGCGAGGACTTTAACACAGTCCTCGACACAACATGTGACAGGTCCTCTGCTACACACGAACCCCCACCAAAGAAGCGGTCACCCTACATCAAATAATGACACAGCTATCATTAGTGGATGCTTGGAAAACACTACATCCAGATGATTGACAATATACCTATTGTTCCTCAGTTCATGACTCCGAGTCACGCATTGATTATTGGCTGATATCCTCCACATGCTCAAGATCACTGATGCAATGTAACATTAATCCTCGTACACTATCAGGCCACTCACCTATATCACTTCTTCTTACATTACATGATATCCCCAGACCAACCAGGAGGTGGAGAATGTCCCCGACCATCTTCCAAGACCCGCAGGTTGTTGACTCCCTCCGTATAGATATTGACGACTTCTTCAACAATAATTTAGGGTCTGTGGAGCGCTACGAGACACTCTGGGAGACCTTTAAGGTCTGGGTGAGGGGCACCATTATATCCAAGTCTACAGGGCTCTTAAAATCAGTAAGGCGGGAACTCACTTCTACTGAAGTCACAGCTCAGACAGCCTTGAGGTCCGACATAGTGAAACGCACGACAAAAGCACCCTTGCAGACATAAACAAGTTACTAAAGGATTTTGATAAAATGGCAGCCAGAGAAATACAATATGTCACAACCCCAGTCAGGGCTTGCAGATATGGTGAAGGGAACACACTTGTCAGATCACTGGCCTCTCTTGTTAGGGCCGAAAGACCACAAACATCCTTTGCTAGTATATGTGGCAGGGATGGGAGGATATACACGAAAGAAGCAGACATTAATCAGGAATTTGAATCCTTTTACTCAAACTTATACTCAAATCAGGACCACAAATCACCAGCAGACATACATGAATATTTAGAAACCTTAGAACTTCCTATGCTGTCTTGTGAGGATAAACTTGCCCTTTAACATCCAATAACGTGTGAGGAGATACAGGAAGCACTCAAAGCTCTAACATCAGGGAAGTCCCCGGGTACAGATGGACTGGGAGCTGAACTCTATAAAACCTATTGAGAGGAACTGGCCCCGATTCTTCTTAAGGATATGGGAAGAGGCACTGACACGAAACATCTTACCAGACTCCATGAGGGAAGCGGTTATTACAGTTCTGCTTAAACCCAGGCGTCCACCCCAGGACATGTCCTCATACTGGCCACTATCATTAATTAATACAGATTCAAAGATTTTTGCGAAAGTACTAGCCACTAGACTCCTTCCCAGCATGCCACACCTCATCCATCCGGATCAATGTGGCTTCATTCCGACCCGTTCCACATCCTTAAACCTCCGTAGATTGTTCGGAGTAATGGCTCAAGTGGATCCCGGAGCGAAAGCATTGGTGGTCTCACTCAATGCCGAAAAGGCCTTCGATTCTGTATCCTGGATATACCTATTTGCAGTCCTAAGAGCATTCGGTCTAAGACCTTATTACATAAAGTGTGTTCAATTATTTTATACATCACCTGGAGCAAAGGTTCTTACTAACCACACTATATCTAAGCTGTTCTCACTCGGAAGGGGCACCAGGCTGCCTGTTCTCCCCCATCCTATTTGGCCAAACCATTGAACCTATGGCTGCGTTTGTTTGACAAAAGCACGGGGATAGAGGGATACGGATGACGGGTCCGACCCAGGAATTTCACTTTATGCAGATAATACACTCTTGTACATCCGAGACCCAGAAACCAACCTACGACACTATTATGGTGGACATCCAATGACTTCACTGAGTTCTCGGGATACCGGATAAACAATGCTAAGTCTGAGATCTTCCCCTTTGACTCCCACCACGACATGCCCTACAGATTTGTGTGGCCTCAAATGGTCGATACTAGCACATCCACTACCTCGGGCATAATGGTATCTAAGGATAGACAACTTCTATACATGGATAACTATGACCAGTTATTACAATAACTCAACATTAAATTACAAATCTGGGCCAATCTGCATATCTCTCTGTATGGACGCATAGCTGTTTTGAAGATGGTGGTCCTTCCTAAGATCCTATATTTGTTCTGCAACATTCCTTTATGGCCCGGGAAAGCCTTCTTCCTGAAACTTCGCTCCATTGCCACAACGTTTATATGGGACGGAGGCGTGGCCAGAATGAAATGGGCGAAAATGACTGAACGCCTATAAAAGGGGGCATAGCAGCCCCTGAAACTTTGATGTTTGATTAGTTTGCAGAGGCACAACACGCTAGGAATTGGTGTGACTCCTCACCCTCACACCTACATAGAGAGATACGCAGCATCTCCAGTCAACCTCCTGCACGATTCATATTTGATACAACATAGAGATCCATGTCGATTCGACCCGTGAGTATCACCATGTCATGCTTGGCCCTACTTATAAGAAATTGCAGAATAGAGACCCATATGACTCGGGATCCCCACGTGTGGTATTTCCCAGGCATCTCCCCAACATTTGATGAAACCTCCAAAAACATGGGACCAAATAGGGAAATTAAAATGTGAGATATTTTCCCTAACAGGAAATACGTGACCCTTACTGAATATAATATTACAGATCTCCAGAAACCACTGGGAAAGGACAACTTATAGATACTCCAGTACCACCGGCATGAAGGCAAGCTTTCCACTCCAAATGGCCACTCTTTCCAGATGAACCTCTTCCGAATGATGCATACAAACTATGTATCTTGGTCATGCCCTGGTATCTCTCTCTTTATTCAATGGTACAGCACAATTACACCATTCTCTTAACAATGTTAAATCGCAATGGGAAGCAGACATCGGGATATCAATTACAGATAAGAAATGGGCTGCATACTGCCAATTAACCAAGGACGTATCACTCAATGCGGGGCTACGCCTAATCCAGTTCAAAGTATTGAATAGGCAACACTACACACCGGCCAGAATGTCCAAATGTATACCTGACAGTGATGGGGAATTGTTAAGGATTTCCATCAGGCGACACACAACTTTGGTCTCAGCCTAGGATGCAGCACACAACAGAAATACTTATCTTTTTATATTAGATTCAATATTGAGATGGTACACCACTCATATCACACCCCCTTTTCAAATACCCCGGGTCACAATGGACCATGAACAAGGCTGGTTGGTAAAATACAATATTTATTTATTTTAAAATTCAAAAGAAATCATACACTTTTTAATATAGGGCAGCAATCACCAATGGGGTGATAATTACAATGAGAATGTGAGCAATGCACTGGCTTTAGCTTTCATGGGGAACACATACACAGCACAGCAGAATAGGAGCACTTTTGATTTAGGAAAGATAGCACTCAAGTTAGATTCCCTGCAATGTTCCCTCAACCCACAAATAATAAATTCTGAGTGGATAAACAGAGCAGCAGGTAATCAGGAATAAGAGACAAGAAACAGAATCCAAATCTGAACTTCCCTCCCCAAATAAGAGAGAAAAAGGATTTTAAACCCCTTGCAAAGTTATAAAATGACACTCGGAAATGGACAAATAGATAATGAATGTGTGTGAAAAACCTTGAAGCAAATATAATTCCTCACTAAAGCCACAATGCAAATACACTAACAATCACAAAGAATGGATTACCAAAAATATACAGTTCGAAAATGAGTGGCAAGTTTAAAACATGTTGCAGCAAAATGACGTGTGAAAGTTGCAATTTTTCTATTCCCGCCTAAATTTAACCAAACGGTTTTTAATAAAAACGGGTGAAATACACTGATTCGGAGTGCGTTGTGGTTAGCTATAGATCACAGGTACAATATGGAAGTGAAAGTAAGTCTCTAGCTGGTAAATTGAGAGAGTTATGCAAGGTAGAGTGAGGTTCGTTTTTAGGAAAATAGAGCAGTGAAAAGAGGAATCGGCTTTAAAATTGAAAGGCAAATCTCACTTAAACTAGATTTAATGGCTAAGAAAAGAGGAACGCCACCCGTGAATATCAAAAGTTATGCTGCAGTTGTAACCCTTCACGCAGTGTACCCCTTTTCTTAAGGAAAATGAATTTATTTAAACACAATATCGCTAATGACTTAGGATCTAAACAGAAATGAAGAGAAATGTGGCACTAACACTAGAAATCAAGGGCAAGGTTGCACGGATAATTCTGACAGTTTTACAAGTTATCAGGGTAAGGATGGGATGACTTAGAGAGTGGGATAAGGACAAATGCAAGACAAGATAGACTATGGATTTGATGGGGTAGGGATGATACTTACAGTCCACTTTAGTTTGGGAATTTGGACATCAAGGGTTCTGGTCACTACACGGCAGGACGCCTGGCAAACAGCTGGGCAGTTCTGGTCACCGGATGGCACTTCTGGACTGGCAATTCTGGTCACTGGATACTAAAGATCAGCTGGATGGCAGGTTTGCAGGATGCATGCAGTTAGTGGGATCAGGATGCTTCCCAAAAACACCACAGCTTTCCCCTTTTGAATGGGAAATTAGTGGGTTTTCAAAATTGAGGCCTTGCTGGAGCAGGATCAGCAATGCTTGGGTTTTGCAGTGGGCCCTGGATTAGGGACAGCAATGTTTTGGCCTTGCAGTTGGGATCTGGAATCTGGATAGATGGAACAGGATGCCGGCACAGGAAAATCAGGAAGCACATCTGTATGTGTCAAGAGTCTTGTCAGGGACTCTTATTTATAATGCCTAGTGAGATCATCAAAGTATATGACTGGGGCAGGCTTAACTAAACACGCCTCTAACAATAGGATGGACAAGGGTGATAGTCTATGCCTCGCTCTCAGCTGGTTGGATTTCAGGAAAATGATGTCAGATTTATGAGTTTTACAATGTCCAAAAACCTCCCATAGTTACTTTAACTAAAATCCAATTTTGCCACAAACATACATTTATACAATTGCAATCTCTTAACAAATTATATACACAGGTTACATATTTTGTGCAGCTCATTGCAGTCCAATCCTCCAGTCTGTGCGACCTTGTTAATTTCTCTCAAAGTTGGTTTGACAGGGCCTGTCATTCAGGAATTATGCCTGGTTTTGCTGAGGCACAATGCAATATCCTGGGAATGGCAGGGCCTTTTTAATCACAGTGGTTTCAGAATGAAAAGATTCAATTAGCGTCAAAGCAGAATTTTTAAAGGGTGAAAAAGTATCATTTTGAAGGGGAATTTTGGGTTTTCAGCAAACCAGTGCTGCCTTTTCACTTGATTCCATTTATATGTTTCAGAACACACTGGCACGCTCCTTCAGTGTGTGCCCTTGTTCCATCCTGCCTGAAGTATGCTTGGCAGTACGGTGCAGCCATCTTTTTGTTGCTGAAAAAACACAGTTTTGAGGTCCTGGTGCACACAGGAGTCAGCGCAGCCATTTGCTGTTTTCTGCAGATAGGCAGCTTGATGATGTGGTGAAATACTGTTGAGTGGGTCAGTATATCCCACAGAATGCCCCAAATGTAGAGAACCTCAGGCTGGCCCGCTGTATATGTACTGGTCTTGTCCAGAGATAATAGACTATTGGAAAAAGGTTGCAGGAATACTACAGAATATAACACAAATCCCTGCCTCCCTCTCTCCACAAAAGTATCTGTTTGAGGATATCGGGAAGACATCAGTTATCACTAAAAGAATGTTTAATGTATCCTGCATTGTGGCTAAAAAAATGCATTCTCCAGAAATGGAAAAGTATCTTCGCTCCACAGGTAAACTGCTTCCTCAAGGAACTCTCAACAGTTAATGAAAGTGAGGAACAGTATGTATTGACACTTCCATGGACTAGCTGCCCCAAAGACATATGGGCCCCCTTCAGGATGTACCTATGTGACATGGCATCTGATAACGAAACCTCTGTACCCCCTAAACCCTAAAATGTTGTTGTCATAATTGAAGAATGATTGTAACGCATTGCTGTACTGTATTATTGCAGGTGGCCAGATGTGGCTATTATGACCATGTATAAATACATTTTTAAAAAATGTCTTGGTAACTGACCTCTCTAGGTTCCAGCGGACCACTGCTTCGTTGCTGTCATATAACATTTGAATCGCCCTCCAGAGTGCTGTTTGAATTTTAAGCTCAGATAACACACTTGTTATATATGTTCATTTATATTGTACATTTTCATATTTATTAGCAATTATATTACTAATGCATTATCTGATCTCAATTAATCCAACTGAAATAAATGAACATGTTTTGGGGCAGTTAACTCTGTGCATACACATGTTATGGCTGTTGCCACATGTAAAGATGTATTTGTTTATCTAGTTGTCATTCTATTTCTTAATGTAAGAACAACATGTTATTGGGTTACCTGGGTAATCTGTAACCTCTCAAGGTTCCAACACATACTGTATATAAGGCTGCATGGCTGTCCAGGTTCAGATGATCTTGGACAGGAGGGCCTCCTTAATTATGACAATAAATACATACTGATTTACTGGACATCCCTAACTTCAGAATGGCGAGGGGCAGGACCCTGGAGGCACTCCTGCTTCTCTTCTGCCTGCTCCAGTTCTTTTGTGCCCTAATTGCAGCTTCTTTCCTACATCTCTCCTGCTTTGTGCTCGTCTTCTCATCTGCCTCGCACATCTAGACTCTGGTGTTGCCAGGAGAAAAGGACCTTGATGGCTGCTGCGCCTGTTTGCTCCCTGCATTCAGTGGCTCTGCGGGACCCTGTCTTCCATATTCTCTGTGCTTGGCTATGGCAGCTCTGATGGGAGGTTCCATGTTACTTCATTTGAGTTCCTGCGCATTCTATGTGGACTGCATGGTTTGGTTTCCTGCACAGCATCATATGCCATTTGTCACTGTCTGGAAGCTGGTACGCTTCGACCATTGGATACTTCCCCGCTTCCTTGGTGACTACGCTCATATCATACTGGTGAGGCCTGCTCCCTACGTAGTTGTGGATGTCCAGAGCATTTCCTCGCACCACCATCTCTCGGCACCTAGATGATGTGTCCGCTTTGTTCTTCTATGGCGGTTCCATCAGACTTCCAGCTGTTCATCACCTGACCTGCTCTATCCGACAAAAGCATGATGACATTTTCTTCTTCAATGGCAAGAAACTTGTCTGGCTGAACTTTTCTCTTTGGAACATTGGAACAGGCTACGTGGCAAACGGTTGGCCCCCTCTCACTGTGACTTTTTCTGCCTACATGCACCATTGTCATACTTTTGTGTTACTGTATAATCTACCTTGCTTTGTTGTAGGTCTTCACTGCACATAATTAGTGCCCTGTGCACTGTTACTAACCTCTTTTTTGATTCCATGATGATTATCTGTAGGTAGATTACTGCTGGTAGCTTTATTGGGACTGTGGTACTCTTCTCATTTCACTTTGCATGTCTTGTATCTAAACTCTTTTCCCCTCTGGCACCGTCATCTGCCCTTTCCTTCTGCAAACCTTTTATCCCGAGTCTATTACCTTGCCTAAGGGCGGCTTCATCCTAGTCATGACAAATCTGCCCCCCTACTTTCTGCAGACACATGGCGAACCTGCTGTCCTCTCGGACACAAGGAGGGACGACTTCATTGATTGTGTGACGGCTATCTATGGCCCCAATTTCAATATGGAAAGGCGCAGGGCCTTGCTGAGGCATTGTTTGGGTGACGAGGGCAGATGCATTTTAAAACGTCTCCCTGACTTGGGCACAACCTCACAGGCTTCTGGTGAGGGCATAGATTTAGATCTACCTTCTGCATTGATGTCATTTTGAAGAAACTGGATAAACATTATGAAAGAAAAGTTAGCATGATACTACAATGTTACCATTTCAGCACTAGAGAGCATGCCAAAGGTGACTCTATTGAATGCTTTATTACAGCTCTCAGAGAACTCACTAACAAATGTAACGTTGGCTCCTCATATGATGAGCGGCTTTATGATCAATTCATGTTGAAGGTCCGCAAAGCCAAAATAAGCGAGGAACTATGGGCAAGGGGTGACCCAAGTTTAGATGATCTGGAAATTGCCAAAAGTCTAGAACATATGTTAGCATGTGCCAAAGAGCTAGATGCCAAAGAATCTAAAGAATCTGTTAATGCTGTTAACTTCCACAAATACAAAAACCTGTAAAAAAAGAAAACTGCCACTACTCTCCCCAGAAAGCATCAAAAAAGGGATGAGCGTGACGATAAGGTAGATCACAAAAGGAATCTAACTTCCTCAGGTCCCAGGAGGTGTGTTAGGTGTGGGAACCCCTTGCATTTAGCAAACAACCCAGAATGCCCAAGTCACAAGGCACAATGTGCCAAATGTGGTAGAAAGGGTCGTTTTACCAAATGCTGCCAAAATCTGTCCCACAAAATGGTAAGAGAAGTTTATGAGAATACTGAATAGGACGGTGTAGATGACAATATATCTGAGGATGAATCCTCTGGTGTTTGTTGGTCGGTATGTGAGGTGGGGCCTTCCAAGAAATCTGATGAGAATCCTCACTCCATAGTATTGATTGATGGTGTGGCTGTGACAATGTTAATTGATTCAGGATCGGATTATACAATTATTAATAGTGACACATGGCAAAACAAATTTTCCAATATTAGTTTAAAACCCTCAGACATTAATGCTAGTGCTTATGATGGCTCAAAGATTACCATGTTAGGGTGTTTTTTGGCTGCTTTGGGATGTAAGAACAAGATCACAAGATCCCGAGTATATGTGTCTGACGGAGCGGAGTGGGATGTCCTTTAGGCTGGTATCAGCAAATAGACATGGGACGAACCATTAACCCCAAGGTCCTTGGAAGTGTAGCCAACGTTAGTTCATTCCCCAAAAGGAAAATGTCTGATGTATTCAGTGAAAAACCTGGGTGTTTGAAAGGTAGTTACCACGAAATTAAACTGAAAATAGGATCCATTCCTGTAGCTGCCAAACTCGGGTGTGTTCATCTCACCCCGAGACATGAAATCTCCAAAGAAATTAAGACTCATTGAGGAAGATGTTTTTGAGGTTTTCCAAATAGGCTCTCTGGTGGTGGTAGTCAGGAAGCCCAATAGTTCTCTATGCCTATGTGTGGACCTAAGGGCATTAAGGAAATGTTTGGTGGTAGATTGGTTTCACCTGCTGAACATTGGAGAATTGGTCAGTCTCACCTCTAGTGCAAAGAGTTTTTTTCCACACTTGATTTGGCCTCAGCCTACCACCAGATTAAGTTCCATCCTAAGCAGAGCGATCTCACCACCTTCATCACTCAAGAGAGCATGCTCAGATTCAGAAGAATGCCCTTTGGCCTAATATCTGCAGCAGCTTTCTTTCAAAAAGTGATGAAGGATGTGGTTGGTGACATTGATGGTGTTTTCTACTATCAAGAGGACAGGCCTCGCCACCTAAAATGTACCCGTACAGTCGTTCTGGGATATTCACAGGTTGCTGCAGAAAGCAATCTACATTCCTCACGACGGGTAACGCCAATCTCCTCATCAAAAACACTTTGTTACTTGCGCCACATTTACGGCTTCTTGTAAATATTTTCATGCTGGCACAATCTCCGTTCATAGCCGAGGAGCGTGCTATCCTCGCTGCTTACCAGCAGCCTTCACAGCGCCGCTCCCACAGAAAGGAATCAGAACACGATTGCATAAAAGGCAGAATTCTCCTTTCCTACCTTCTGGCTACGCCATCAATTGTCCAGAGACAAGATCGCTGGAAAACATCAGCACTTTCAACAAGCCCTATGCTTATTCCGCCACCCCTATGGCCCAACACAAAACCCACAGCACCCTGACTCATTATCCGTATAGTCATGGCACCGAAACCATTGAAACCGCCTCCCGCAGCCTCGTGGCTTCAGCTTCACAGACCTCCTGCAACCCGTGCTTCATCGCGAACGCTCCAGAGCACCTGCACGGCAATCAATCTAAGCTGGCCAATGTTAATGCTTGCTCTGACCCACAATTCTGAGCGGTATTGCAGCTCTGCGAATCAACGCCTCTTTGCCCAGCATAACTCCTTCACACCAACACACACTGCTCCCACAGAGACAATTTTACACCCTAGAACAACTGAGCGTGACCAAGGACCTACTACCATGTCTGATTCAAACGTGTTACCTAGCCTTGAGTACCTTATTGTGCCCAGTCCTGCTGATTTGTTTGTACCTAGCCCTATTGATTTAATTGCATCCAGCCCAGAATTGATGGTGCCTAGCCCTATTGATTTAATTGCATTTAGCCTTGCTGAACTGAATGTACCTAGCCCTGTTGAACTAATTGCACCTGGCCCGGCTGAACTGAATGCACCTAGTCCTATTGAACTAACTGCATCCAGCCCAGAATTGATTACGCCTACACCTATTGAATTCCGTGCCTCTAGCCTTGCTGAACTGATGAGTGTGCCTAGCCCTGCTCAATCAATTGCACCTGGCCCCACTGAGTCAATCAGCCCTAGCCCCACTGAATCAACTGGGTTGCCCAGCCCTGCTGTTCCAAACTTGTTTCCCATCCCTACTGAGTGTGACTAATTGCCTATATCCCCTGCTCAACCTAATGCACTGCCCAGCCCTCCAGAACTATACGTGCTGCCTAACCTTACTGAGTATGACCATTTGTTCTTTGCCCCCGGTGAAACAAATGTGCTGCCCAGACCCAGCAGATTGGACCAACAGCACATTACGCCATCCAAGCCTAATATGATACCCAGCCTCATCCACACCACTCAACATCAAATCACAAACTTGCTCCCATTACTAGACCCTTTCACAGAAGGCACCTACTCCCAGACCAACCCACCAGCCATGGTAGATCTCTATAACACCACCATCCTCCAAGCCATTGAACAAACTGACCCACTCAAACACCACAAACCAAAACCTACAGCTCACCTGAACTCCTGGTTCACACCTGACCTCTAGAAACTTAGATCTAATAAACGTGCCGCTGAATCACTCTGGAAAGCCTGACCATCCAAAAATAATAGAGACCTATTTATCGCCTCTGCCATAAAATACAAACAAGTAATAATGCCTGCTAAGAATGCCACGTACAACGAGCGCATAGCCAATGCCAAATCTGTCAGTAAGGAACTATTCACCATCTTGAGAGAACTCGAGTCTTCTACCAGCCCACCAGACACTTGTCAGAAAGACAGAACATGGTGTGCCAAGATACAGCATGCACATCTGAACAAAATAGCAATGCTCCAAACTACATTCACAAACACCGACCCTCCAACCATAAGAAATCCTATCCCCCATCCATTTTGAATTCAGGCCAGTCTCCACAACCGGAGGTTATCAAAATCATCTCCGGTTTCAAACCGTCCAGATGTCAAGGCGACATATGCCCTGCCCCAGTCATCAAAGACTATTACAGAACTCGCACCATTTATTACCTCTCTCATCAATAACTCCTTTTCACAAGGCACAGTCCCCAAGAACTTGAAAGAAGCTTGGATCCTCCCGCTCCTAAAGAAAAGCTCCCTTGACCCCAGCTTCCCAACCAATTACCGTCCCATTATGATTGTCTCCTTCCTCCTGATACAGGAACATCTGGAAACTAACAATCTCTTGGGCCTACGCCAATCAGGCTTCAGACCGAGACACGGCAAAGAAACGGCACTCCTCAACCTTAAAAACCAAATGGACACCATAATTCACAATGGAAATTTAGCCATATTACTCCTCCTAGACCTCTCTGTGGCATTTGACTTATTGAATCACAAAATACTGTACCACCACCTGGACAGCATGACCCAATTCTCACTTAAAGCCATCCCCTGGACAAAATCATTCCTCTCTGAGCGCACTATGAGAGTTTTCTCCAAAGTAGCTAATGCTGTCCCTGCCCCCGTTCTCCGCAGTGTACCCCAAGGATCATGCGTGTCACCAACGCTCTACAATATATTTACCAAGCCTCTATTTGACCGCCTTGATGAGCGCCGAGTGTCCTATACAAACTATGCAAACAATACGCAGATAGTTATCCATCTCTCTGGAGACTACGATACAGACTCTGCCATTCTCAACGACATATACGAAATGATCCAATCCTGGATGGTCCAACATGAACTTTGTCTAAACAATGACAAAAATGAGCGCTACTCCAAGTCGGTACTCAAACATGCCTTAAAAACTTGACCCAAAATACAAACACTTCATAATTGACGGGAATACCATCACTGTCTCCCAAGAAGTTAAAACGCTGGGCGTGTATTTGGACTCCTCTTTAACCTTCTCCAGACAAGTCAACTCAACAATCTCAGCAGCAGCCTGCACTGCCAAACTCATCAACACTTGCAGACCCTACTTATAAGCCAACAGCTGCCTAACCTTAGCAAGAGCCCTCATTCTGTCAAAACGCGACTATTGTAATATTCTCCTGGCTGGCACAGCGACTAGCAAGAACATAAAACTTCAGGTCACTCAAAACAATGCCTTATGGGCGGCCCTAAACATACCAAGACAAGAAGAGAGCATATTTCTGAAATCAGACGTAAAGTGTGCTGGCTACCGGTTCAGGCCCAAATAAAATTCAATATGACAATCACCCACAAATGCCTTACTAATACAGTTTGCAAATATTTCACAAACCTGCTTATTCCAACCCAAACCACCAAGCCCACATGCTCCGCCTCAGCCTTCCTTCTTACGGTTCCTAAATTCAAAAGAATCAAGGCCGGGGGACGCAGCTTCCCAGTTGTGGCAGCTGGAACGCCCTACCTCTAGCCATTAGAGCTGACCCTTCCAACGCCTCATTTCGCAGAAAACCTAAGGCCTGGTTCCTCACATCCAACCTCTAGCCCTCCTTCAGTGAGAGTACTCGTCAAGCCTTGCCTCTATGTCTACAGTATCATCACTATACAATAATACTGCATCTGTAAATACATCTGATTACTGCATCTGTAAATACTTATGGGAATAATACTGTATCTGTAAATTTTGATGATTACTGTATCTGTTTATACTTATGGGATCACTGTATCTGTAAATACCTATTGACTGCAAATACACTTAATCTGCTATATGTGAAGCCTATGTCTTTCATTGTTGCCTGTGGTAACATTTGTATTTTGTATTACCTGCTCTCCAGCGCCCAGATGCCCATGGGTTAGGCGCGCTTTACAAATGCCAAATAAATAAATAAATATCCTTGTTATGGGTTCAGCCATTATGGAACATGACTCCTTTAAGGGCCTTGCACGACCCCGTTCTGGGCATTTGCAGCATCAAGTGGAGTTGTGATGGCTCCCATGCCGCAAGAGACTTCCAGCACCAGGTAATCCCGGATGGGCTTCTCCAGTATTTTCGGAGAGCTTGGCTCCTTTCAAACATGGCCGCCACGCCCTCCAGCTGACTGCATGGGACTTCTGCCCAGTAAAAGCCTGCCTCCGCAGTCAGGGAACTGCCAGGCAAAGCCGGCCCATCAAAAGTAGCGTATGGTGCATCCGAACACAATTCTCCCTTGTCCACCTGTGATTCTCATTACCGTACCATCATGACCATTAACGCTCTTTACAGAGCGCCGGGTCGCTGTCACCCTCATCGCTGTGCCATCTACAGCAATCGGAAGGTAAGGCGATTAATACCTCCGACCAATCTACCCTGCTCCTCTATTGTCCATAACCACGTGTGCCTCCCCCAGACGCTACATGGCCACTTAGCGCTTGCTACTCGGCAATCACCCCCTCCACTCTGCTGTATAGTGGAAAATGCCACTAGACTGTACTGCAGGTAGCGATAGATGACCGTCCTCACCTACCAATGTATTTGATGACTGTCTCACATTCCCATCAGGCCCGACCCTTTAAGCACCTATTCTGTGACTTTTGAAAAGTTTCTTTGTTTTGCTTGGAGTTCATGGCAACATCAGACTTCACCCATTTTTTTTACCAAGGCAATCAAGGTCTCTTTGTCTTTTCCAAATGCACCATCAGTCACTTCCTGAACAGACTTGATTTCAACTTGATCCGGTCTACTTTGAACTTCTCTCATACACTTCTCTCCCAGTTCAATCGACCTTGCTATTTCTAGGGTTTGTTCTAATGTTGGGTTCTTCGCTTGCCATAGTCGTCGTTGTATTCTTGTGTCTGCTACGTGTAGAACAAGTTGGTCCCTTAAGTACTCATCTGCCAAGCCTATGAATTCACACGTGGACAACAGGCCTCTCAGTGCTGCAACATAAGCATCTATGGACTCATTTTTGTACTGTTTTCTGGTGAAGAATCTGTATCTTTCAAGAACAATGTTTGTCCTATTCCCAAAATGGTTGTTCAGTTTAAATAATGCATTTCCATACTTGCTAGCACCACGAGTGGACTCTCCAGACCCTTCTTCAGCATCACTTGAATCAGGCAAAGTTCGAAAAATTCTTAGCGCTTCCGCCCCTATGCAGTTTAACAATGTAGCTTCCTTCAAATCATCGTTGAATTTAGCTCCACCAATTGCTCTCAGATAAACGTGGAAGTTATCCAACCATTGTTCCCATGAGCAAGTTGGATTCCCAGGTAGAGCTAAGAAATGTATAGGGGCCACAATGTTTTTCATTGTAAATGATGGATTTGCTCCTCTCCGCAGAATAAGAACACTCAACGTCTAATTTTTTAAGTTTGTAATTGCAACTGTGTTATGTACGTGACTCAGGTTGTTTACTGCATCTTTCTGCATCCCAGTCAATCATCGTTGGTCAAAAAAATGCAAGAGTTCCACAATATTGTTTTAGTAGACATCACATCCATATATATTAAATCTGTTGCAGACCGTGAAAATCATTTTTTAAAATGTTTCCAAAGTTCTCTCTTTTCTGTACTAGCAATCGAGAGAGCTTACATTGAAAGGTGGCACCGCCACTTTAACCACACAGCCGTGCGAGCGCTGTTGTGCGTAGCACAGTCCTGCTTCAATACGCTGCGTTGGTTCATAACCTGGGCATTTGTCCATTAGTTAGGCCATGTGTATCACCCATTTCTCATTCTTGCCAGCCCCTTTCCTGTCCCCTCTAGTAAGGTGCTGAATGAGACATTTTCTTTTGGTTTGGCGTAACAAAGCCGCAGATTTATTTTCACATAAATACAACCACAGCAAACAGATCTTGAAAATAGTTCCAAAGATGTAGCGACTGCTCCTTGTCCTGTTTCCCCCTTTTTATCCATGTCCATTGCAGGCCCAACTCCCCCAAGACCTTCGAGTCTGAGAACCGCCTGCCCCTGCAGGTATTTGCGGACTGGGGGAGCGCCGTTTGTTGGGGGGAAGCTGAGCCCCAATTGCTACCGCCAGACACCCCCGCCGTTTAGGCTCCCAGGAGGCGCTGTCCAGACTGGGCGAAGCCCCTTCCGGTTTAGCAATGGCTCATTCGAGTCTTTCTCTTCTCATTGGTCGCCACAACACCGCCACGCCAAAGGTGGGTTACCGCCCACCGTGGCTCCCCCCTTTTCCTATTTTGTAGTTCTAGCAGTTCTGAGTACACCTTGCTGCCCAGTGCAACTCGGTCTATCCTCCTTTGACCAGGGATTTCACCTTTGCCGGTTGTGTCTGATCTAGGGATACCTCCGTCCCCTCCATCTTTTCCGTCATACCTTGACCTGCTCTCGCCCAACCGGCTCCTGACTCTACCACCGATTTGAGGCCAACTGCCTCTCCTTTCTTCCAACCATCTCCTTTGTAGACACGACTCTCTCAACCCTCCATGTCTGATACCCACCTGCCCACACAGGTGTTTTGGGCTGAAAGAGCGCGATTTGTTGGAGGAAGCGGAGCCCTTGCTGCCACCACCAGACGCCCCTGCCGTTTTAGGCTCCCTAGCGGCGCTGGTCCAACTCTGCTCCTTGCCTTGTCCAACCATCTCCTTCGTAGCCACAACTCTCTCCACCCTCCGTGCCTGATACAACCCTGCCCCTGCAGGTGTTTTTGGGCTGAGAGAGCGCCATTTGTTCGAGGAAGCGGGGCCCTCGTTGACACCACCAGACGCCCCTGCCGTTTTAGGCTCCCAAGAGGCGCTGGTCCGACTCCAGAGTAGTGGAGTCTATACCCAAGGCTACTGTACATACCGACTTGTACTCGGGGTCGAAACTTATCCCATCTTTTGCCTCATACTAACGGTGTTATATTGTTTCAACTTAACTGACCCACGTGCACGAGCCCCAATAAATTGCGTTGTGTATTAGCATCCTTCGTGGCCACCTCTGCAGCCCAATGGATAGCTTGAGCCCTCTCCCCCGCATCAGTGCCCTTGCAACTACCAGGCCATGCCGTGATTACCCCCACCATGCCCCCAACCTGGACAACTTGCCTTGAATGGTATGCCCTCTTGTGCATCTGCCTCGGTGGATCAGCCACTGACCTGAGCGCCCCAGCAACCTTCACCCCCTGGCCAATTCGGATATGCCCCATACCGTGAACACTAGAGTCTGCCCAGATATGTTTGCCTAAAAGGGTATCCATCTCCCTCCATGCACTATCCTCCCGCGCAACCTTATCATCCTGTCCGCTGTTCATCCTGCCACAAACTCCCTTGAATCCTGTGAGGGGGCGTTATTTTCTGGAAGTTCCACCTTCCTGCGGGGGCCCCCCGGAGGAGAGCTATCCTTCTAATCCCCTTTGCTTAGCCCGGGAACTAACCTTGTCCTCACCTACTGTACCGCGACCTGCGCCACCCTGTCGTGATCCAGACCCACCACCTCCGTGTGGTGGAAATTCCCTTAGCCCGCTGCGCTGGAAGCTGGCTACAGCAACGTGTCTTCACAGGCCACCAAGCGAATTCCGTAATAGTCATTTGCTGGAATCACAGGACCAGTGTTGATTCCCTGCCGTGCCTTTCCCTATTGACGGCACAGCGCCCTTTGCCGTAGTGCATCACCCTGTGAGTCACCATCTTGAAACCCCTAATGGAATTAACATTCATGCTGTGCCAGGAGGGATCGGAACCCCCCCCCCTTACAGGACTCTACCCCCTGCCTTAACCGGTTGTGCCACCAGACCAGTTGTACTATCAGGCAACCCGACTGCTTCGTTCGTAATTTGCCTGTCCATCACACCCTTTCCGGCATGGGGTGACTAGCAACTCGAGTTCAAAAAAACAGGGCAAACTTCTATAATGATAATGCTGCATTATTTCTATAGCGCCTTAATCCAAAGCTCTTTACCAAGCCCCTGTTTATCGGAATGATGAAAGGCTGAGTTGGCCTTGCAGGGCTCCGAACCTGCAGATCACACTAGCGAGCGCTTAACCTGTTGATTTATTAATTTATGTTTTAAAAGTGTTTCCCAGCCCGCGGAATTCCAGGAATTAAATTCATTATTTGGCACGCGCTTAAATACCCAGATGTTTCAAGGCGCAGACCCGTGGCTCAAACCTGTGTTGCTTTGTGTCGAAGGCGAACACGTTGCCGCTGCGCCAACCTCCCACGACAGCTGAACCCGAAGTGGTCGGCCTTAGTGTTGCGCCCCCTCGGGCTTTGCGACTTATTTGGGGCAATGCTGGCCACATTGCGACCTACTAGTCTGAACAACAAGCAAAATGAAACACCGTCCCGGAGGACTGATCTTTTATTCCTACACCCCACTTGCTAGTCTTATCATCCCTGCCTCGCCTGTGTTGCTCCATGGTCGCGTCTCCTGCTCTTTCCGGGGCCTAGTCCCACTACTCTGTGTGCTACAGTTTTACCTGTGCCGGACACTATTGCATTTTTCCTAACATAGTATTCTAGGGCAAATCCTGCAAAGCATTGCACTGTTGCGTTTTACTGAGTCCCCCCCTTTAGCACGTTGCCCACTCCTTGTACTATCCATATTCAGACCTGCGCGCCTTACCAGAGCATGTGCTAGGGAGTAACCGAATAACCCTCTTCCCAACTTCCCCAAGATGGATTATAAAATTATATTTATGCATTGGATTAGCCCAATTTTTTTAACTGCTCCAAGTTCGTGCAAAACCCAGTACTCGCGTGAACCAAACCGCATGTTCAACTTAAGGAATTACAATATGCCCTAACCGTGTCAGTAAAAGTTTGATACAAAGCAGCCCCCTGGTGTTCCCACCTCCATTGTCCCTTCCTGATAAACACCTGATAGGACACGGTAAAAAGTGGACTGGCGCCTTAGTTCTCAATCACCTCGTTACACCACTACACGTGTTTCCCCCTTTATCGACTGCCGAATTTGGAAATGCATCGTGCAGGACGGAGGCCATCGCACGTGCCACTTGTAACCATGTCCATATGACTGCCAGGGTAGACATCTTCACAAACTTCATTTCAGAAGTAGACCCGCGGTGATCCCCCGCAACTGGGCAACAGCAAACGCCTTTATAACACACAGCGCAGGGCCTTCTACATAAATAATGCCGTGCACTACCTTACAAGCCTTAACGTACACCCTGTATTTGAGAAGCCAGTAAATATGGGACCGGGCCAAGCAACACGGTCCAAATAAGTATCTAGGATAGACAGTCACGGCTGAGGAAGTCCTTCACAACGTTTTCACGAATTCCCAAATTTAGGAAGAATTTAGCTAATACATGCACTGTTCTCTTTTATGTAAATATGTTAGGTCAAACAGCCCCGCTTTCCCTCCTCCCCCAACAAGCGCCATGTTTCCAGTTGGTGGGGTTTTGTGTTCTATGTATCTCCTTCTTTGCTGTAAACAACCCGTGAAGCTGCCGTTGAGCAGTACCCACAATGCTCTGCAATAAACATGTGAAATGTGCCATCCTTCTCTCCGCCCTAGAATCGCCACAAGGCGCTGTGAGGTTCGCAGAATTCACTGTGTCCTGACACTGCCTGCGCAGCCAGAGCACAATGGCAGAGGGCAGTGCCTACGCCTCTGCCAAGGCTTGCCCGTTCGCTTTCATCACAGGTACATCTGTGGCAGTAACTCGGCCCTGGTAAACACGCTGAGGTGCCAGGTAGGAATGACTGCATTGCGTCATTTGAAACTTCCAGCCGCTCCACAATGACCCATGCTTATCGAATGAGCCGTATTACGGGAAAGGATGCCATGGGTATCAAGCTGCCTTAGGAACAAGCGAGCTTGCTTATTGGTGATGGATACAGCCCCACACGCTGATTGCTTGGAGTTGGATGGCTGGCGGAGCAGGCGGGTGGTTACACTGCAGACCTGACTCAGCAAGAGGGAATATGGTATTGTAGTGGCAAAGCCTTGGAAGCCACCAACGGGAAAGTCTAATTTAGCATTTATATAGCGCTACGAACCGCAGGCATCTGTGCGCTGCTTATTATTATCCATGGTGTGTGGTGTTCGTTTATCGATGCATGAAAATTCAAATCAGCACCCGCCTATGGCCTGCCGAACCGCCGATGCGTAGCTCAGAGTGCAACGCATCATTCATACAGACATAAAGAATCCCCCTAGTGCACACCCGAACTGGGTATACGCACACCCGTTTCCGGTCACCAAGAGAATAAACAAACTCCATGTGCTCATAGTAAGAGCCGATATATACCGCAACATTGAAAGGCCACTCGGATGCGACGACGGCAGACAAAGAACGGTGCAAAATGAAAAGCCCCTGCACTCCTTTACCATCATGTACAATAATTCGGTACTTATAAGGCGCTACGAACGCTCAAGTATCTGTGCGAGCGCTGCTTAATTCGGTACTTATATGGCGCTACGAACGCTCAGGTATCTGTGCGAGCGCTGCTTATTATTACCCACTGTGTGGTGCTCGTTTATCGAAAGGCGCCCCACGGGATTCGAACCTGCGTTAGCAGGATCCGCACGGATGTTAAGGCGAGCGCTCTACTCGCTATGCCACTTGACCAGCTGGCTGAAAGAATTTCATGTCCCACCATATATACATTTCATACTAACGCTCCTGCCTTCTAATGCCTCTGCCGCAAGGCCGCCCACACCAGCATTGGCCTCTTCGCTGCGCAGCAGCCAGAGAACGTACCACACGCCCTGGCGAGGTAGCAGAGGGAGGGTGGGTGTTACCCAGGGCCATATGGGCTCGCCCCGCCAAGGAACCATTCCTGTTCCTTGCCCCTCCCCCACACGTACCTTCGACCGTAGCTTTCTCCCTGTGCCCGACGCTCCTTTTCACTGTAACCCTGCTCCTTCGTCACTGTAACCACTTCACTGGAACAGTCTTCCAACTGGAAACCCCACGAAGGAACTCGAACGGAATCCTTCTTCCACAGCGAAATCCTCTCCTGGTTGACGGGCGCCCGGCTGCTGGAAGAGCTGCAAGTGCTCCTGTGCCGGGCGCCTGCTGCATATGAAGCCCTTGCCCCTCCCCTTTCCATTGTTGCCCCTCGCGGGCCTCCTGTTGCGCTTGGCGCTCTTTTGAAACTGTTGCCGCCCTCTCCCCTGCCCCCGAGGGGGGAGGGGGGACGAGAGAGCGGAAGGAGGAAGGCCCCTGCCCCGGTTATCGAGGTGCCTCCTCCATTTTCTTCTGTATTTCCGTCGTCACCTTCATGACACAAAGTAGCATTGTTTCCATTGATGCGTAACCATGGCAACCGTTAATCTATAAAATGGTGGCACGCAATGCACGTCAAGAGGTACCTTGCTCTAGTCTCTCAGCGACGTTGACCAGTATAGTCTCTAACGTGCTTACGCACAAGGTACTTTACTCTAGACTTGCTGTTGTGCTGGAGATCTCGCGCAGCCTTTGTAAAATGCGATCCACATGGCGCCGTCACTTTTCGGTATCTTTATCCTTTTATACCTCGCCGAAAGTAGTTTTATACACTTGTAACGAGTGGTTAAAGCAGCGCCCCTTACTTGTAGTGGGTTCGAACTGTCCCTGTGTGGCTGTTCTCGAAATTCCCTCTCAACGGTGCACAATGCCACACACTCTGGGACTCCCCTTCATGACAGCTTCCTCGTCGCCATTTGTTACGTTTTCTTGGAATAATGACACAACCTTTGTATAGCTTCAGTGGGTTTAATTAAGGGGAGTCCACCCACAGGCAACCTGGTTCATCGGCAGCTTCCTCCTCTATGGCCCTGAACAGGGTTCCAGAACCATAGCAGAGGAACACTCCGATTAGAACTATATATACGTAATACAACATGAAAGGCTCAACTATATTCACGTAATGCAACATAAAAAGCTCAGCCTCATAACACAGGTGCCCAATCTGCTACGTATGCTACTTTCTAAACTTTCCTACCATCACTTTAAATACCATTCATCCCCAGTGTTTACCCAGGTGCTGCCCAAAACCTTGCCTGCATCGTGTTCCTAATGCAATTGTATTCAATCAGGCCTGTTTCTTGGCCCGGGCCAGGCGGGCGACTGCCCGGGGCGCAATCGCCCCGGGGGCGCAATAGCACACACTAGTGAGGGCTCGACTTGCCCTGTGGACGCATTCGCCGGGGCGAGCTCCATTGCCCTGGGTTGTGCGCGATTGCTGGAGTAGAGGCAGCAGGTGCTGGCGCTGCCTCTGATGTGCTCACGTTAGGTGCCGAGGCAGGCACCTAATGTGAGCAAATCAGCTACTCGAGCAATCGCGCGCAAACGACCCCCAATTGACATCCCCGCCCCGTCAGCCTTCTTCCATTGAATCCTCGCTGCGGCGCCAGGACCCCTGCTGCTAAATTTCATTAGCAGCAGGGGTCACTATCAGACTCGGCGCCACAGCGGGTGAAGTGAAGAAAGAACAAGCCACGGGGAAGTTAACTCCTTTTTCAATCATGTTAGGAGTTAACTTCCCTGTGGCTTATATTTTGTTCCCTAAGACAAGGGGGCATACGTTTCATGCAGAATCTAAAAGTGAACGGAAAAAATAAAAATAAATGCGGATTACCTACGTGAGCAGGCAAAGAAAAAAAAGTTACATTTTGAATAAGTAAAAGATTAATTTGTCCACTAAAATTCAGTCTTTCAATGATTTTGGTTAAAATATGCATGTTGAATAGCATGGGTGTTATTGACCCCTGGGACACACTATGATCTACTCCACAGTAATGCGGTCCGAGCTTGAGAGGATGCATCTGCGCGAATTGAGCATCCATTTTAGGGAGATGAAACCCATTTTAAAAAGTAGCCCCTAGTTTTCCATGTTGACGAATAGAACCTTTATTAATGCCCCATAGTCAACAGTGTTGAAACCCAATGAGCGACCTGGGATGACTGATGGTGCCCCCACACACATAGCATCAGGCTGCACCTGAATTGAAGTTCACTTTGTGCTACAAGCAGCCTGCCCAATTGATAGTCCCCTAGTAAAGTGTGCAAAGAAAGGTTGAACACCCAATGCCTAAAACGTGTACACAAGCCAAAAACTGTTAGCTTTGCCAATGTTTTTAACAGGACTTCACTGATGGACACTCACAGTGCTTATACATCAATTGGATGAAAGCAGACCTGGTTAACACATTTATACTACTTCCAGCTCAAATTAAATCATTAACTCTGAGAAGACTGCTCTGAAAAAACACTGGCATGCACTACGAGTGCAAAGTTTGATGTTAAGGCTTGATTAAAGAGAGCTGAAAGAGTTTCCCTCTTGCTCAGTACATTGACAGGACAACTCTAGCATGAGCTAGACGACTGAGTCCTTTCGCCAGTACTGCCATAGCCCCTGGTACTTGGCTTGTTCACTTGGGGGAGTACAAGTGGATGCTTTGTAAACATACTATTCTTCCCTTATTTCACCAAAAATTATCCTCGGTAACCACCCAGGTATTTTATGATTACATCAAAATGTGAGGAGTGATTAACTAGAGGCGCAACTCATGAGGGAGCTAATAACCAGAGGGGTGATGGCCATATCAACCAAGGACCAGAGGAGAGCGATCAACCAGGTTCCCCAAGACCAGAAGGGCGACTGAGCAGAAAAGAGTGACTCACAAGGGAGTCAAGGACCAGAGGGGTGACAGAAAAGCAGAGCAACTCATAGGGCCTTGCTGCCAAGTGGGGGGCCCATGCCATGCGTGACGCCATGAGCCAGTCCTGGATTTTCACTTTGCATGGTGCTCCTTCTAGGCCCATACTTATAATGGGAAAAACACAAATGCCAGTCCTAGCATTTAACAGGAGATGCCTGGGATGGCTCAGTGTCACAAAGCACATGGAAATACCTGGCAGGCATGCAAGAGAGCCAAGGACTGGAGGAGAGTGACGAATCAAGGACCAGTTGGACGATGGACCAGAGAAGCCAAGGATCCAAAATGCTAATGAGGTGCTTCTATAAATCACATATACAAGAAATTAAAATAGACACTAATTGTTAGAAAAATAAAATGCTATTTTAATAAAAGGTTCTTGAATCACAATGTAATAAAACCTGTTTCTTGTGTATAACTGTGATTTATTGACGTTGGGTAGGAGTTACTTAACAGCAGTGTATAGTTTGGGAGTGGTGCGCATGCTGAACGTGGGGGTGGGGGTAAGGGGTGCGCAATTTAGTGTTTCACCCTGGGCACCAAATGGACTAGAAACTGCCCTGTATTCAATTCCATACCTTGCAACCAACCGCCTCTGCCCCTGGGGTACATTATTTCCCAGATTCCTTCTGCTGACGCCTGTTGCAGCAGATATAGCCCTGCCACACAGGGGCAAAGCTTTCCCGGGCATGCGCTTGGCCACTGCTGCACTGTTACCATTCTGGCTTGATGTAATCCCGCACCCCCACCAGGCTTAATATGGACCCAGCTCGTGGGGCAGGTCACTAATTAGGTCCACCTGTAGACCTTAATTCAAGTTATCTGTTCTCTATAATGCTTCTAATGACCTACCTTTGTAACTGTCTCAAGACAATGTAACTTGCTAACCTGTATCTGCTCAACCTCCCGTACCATGAGGTGAGGCGTGACCAGATTGTGCACCTTTACAAATGTTTGCTTCACATGTCCATGTGCACACCCGATGTAGCCCCCGCAACATGAGGTGAGGCTTTACCAGGCTTTACCAGATTGTGATCTCATGAACCAACCCTATGTTCTATCTTTTTGGGTGGTCTTGCACTTTTTCAACTATGCTATGGCACTTGTACTGTAACTAGCGCTTAGATGTCTCAGTGCTTTGTGCGCAGCTATAAATGTAAAAATAAATAAATGACATTAAGCTAAATGAAGTCGTGGAGTCTACCCCCCCGCACATTCTCCGTGCCCCCTTCCCATGTACTTGCGCGCTCTGAATGACACCTGGCCTAGTATGATCGTTGTCTGTCTCACTGCTGCTCCCCATCCCTTGCCTCGGGCATTGAAACACTTGTGTATAGGCACGTTATAAATGCCATATCATATCATATCATACTCAATGCTGGTTTAACTTTGAAGAAGTCCAAGTGCTGTGTTAGGGCCTCACAAATCCATTATCTAGGACATTGCTTCTCTGGTGAAGGGATAAGTCCCAGAGAGTGCACAGGGAAACCCATACAGAAAATATTACCACCAAAAAATAAACATCAAGTAATGGCATTTTTAGGGGTTGATGAATACTACTCAAACTTTGTGAGGAACCTTTCAGACAAATGCTCTCACATAAGAGCTCTGTGCAGAAAATGGACCCGTGAGTCTAACGAAGAATTTTATATCAAACAATTTGTAATGCCCCAATTCTCTCTTCATTTGATACGCCCAAAGAAAAAAAAATTCTCCAGCATGGGGTCTGGCATGGATTCACATGAATATTCCCCGTCGTCAGGCTGGGAATCCTCGGTAAAGAAAAATCAGTATCAGTTTCGTTTCTGATCTGTCTTTCGTAGTAGTAACCAATCACTGATCTCTGCGTCATACTGACCACAGCCAATGACTGCCATCTCCCTAAGCCCCGCCTCTGGCAGCCATCTTCAGATTTTTACCGCACGTTCAAGTGTTGGGAGTCCTCGTGCTTAGCTCTCGAGCTTTTGCTGCGTTTTCACGCTTTTTCAGGTGAATTTTCACATTTTTCGGTTAATCGAGCCTCAAGCTCCACCGTTTCTACTCCCGTTAACGGGTACCCGTTGCGGGATTTTCCTATGCCCCTCAAGGGTGAAGATTTCGTCGAATCAACCTTTTGGAGGATTCCAGAAGATTTGCGGCCTACTTCGAGATGGCCCAGGACGCAAGTTCGTCACCCGGACCCAAGCTGTTTCGCAGCTGCCCTGGATGCAGGCTGCAGAATGTGTTTAAGGAGGACAAACATTCGCGATGCCTCTACTGTCTTCATGGGGACAAGACTCATGTAGAGAAGGACTGCCAGTTCTGCAAGAACTTGGAGCGGACCATGAGGGACCGTCGATCCCATCTCGCCAGCTGGTTGGAGAAGGGCTCAATGGGTGAGAAGAAGAAGAAAGGGTCCGAGCGGGCTTCTAAGTCCTGTGCGGGCGCCCCAGCGATGGGGGCCCAACACCAGGTCAAGTGTTGCGAGTCCGCTGGCTCCGGGAGCGCCGAAAGGTCGGGCTCTTTGGTCGCCAGGCAGGGCGCACCTTCCCCGGTGTAAGGACCGGTGGGGGGTGTCTGTACCTCTGCTCCCTATATGGTAGAAGAGAGGCACAGAAGACCCCAGCCAAGATTCTCTATTACGGTAGCAATGGACGAGCAATCAAGGCCTAGCTTCTCAGGAGGTGATGCAGGCTGGTTCTTAAGTACAGTGTATCCCCAAGCCCCCACAAAGGAATGTCCACACACTGTATTACTGAAAACACAGTCTTTATATAATTAATATTCAAGGGTTATGTACACTTATCACAACAACGCACTTTGTGCTCAGGAAAACCAATAATGATAAATATCTACAATTCTAAAGTGGTACCACTAATATTAGACCTCATAACAGTGCATTCACAATACTGTAGAAATGGCACGCAGATCAATAAGAAGGAAACCAGCAATAGAGAGAGGAGAGATACTAGAGGGTTGAAACAATAGGCAGAAGACTGGCCCTCGCTACTGGACACAGTTCTGTGTGGAGATCCCCCCACCTGGGCAACCTGTAAAAGAAAGAGATCTAACACAAGCCCAGTCCATATGTTGTTCAATAGTCTTATTCTCTCCTACAATGTTTTTACCCCCCCAATGTACCTGGTGGAGTCGAGTCCTTCGAAGAGGCGTCGACGGATCCTTCTTGAGCGACCCCCTTTCAAGCGGGAGTCACGGATCGTCGAGAGGCGTCGAGAAACGTCGAAGACCTCGGGGTTCGGCGACGGGGAATCGACGGCCCTTCTTGAATGCCTTCCCTTTCAAGCGGGAGGCACGGGGCGTCGAACGTCCGTCGACAAACGAGGTAGAACGATGTCGAAGAGGCGGCAGCTTCGTCCGAGCGGTGCTCGTCGGCGTCGGGGCGTCGGCGTCCTGCAAGGCGGAGGTGTGCGGGGCACCTCGATGACAATAGTTCTGGACCGCAAAGATTGTAGAGACGGAAGCCCAGCAAGGGCGTCGGGTCGTCCGAGTCTTTGAGGTTGTTGGGTGGCGGGAAACCCACCGGCAGGTTTCTCCTCGGCGCGTTGGTCGTCCTCGACTTTCTCCGGCAGGATAAGCGGTCGACGATGCGGTCGAGGGAGTCCTTCGATTGAATGTTCTTAGGCAAAGGAGCGGACGGCTCCGGTCGTCGGCGGCACGGCGTCAAGTGGTTCCCACGGCTGGGCAACATAACTTCGACGGGCCTCCAGCGGTTACACAAACCTGCGAACCCTGGTCGACGGCAATGGACTTCGACAGCGTCGAGGTCCGGGTGCTTTACTTCGGTCTCCTCGGCAGTCCCCTTCTCCGGTCGGCAACCTTTCGATGGTCTGGCGTCCAGGGAGCTTCGGCGAAGATTCAGCGGTGCTCGATGGTCCCTCGGAGCACGGGAAGAGGGCGCCTTACCAGGTCCTCTCTCGGGTCAGTCCTCGACGAACACGGCAGCCTTCGGATCGGTCGAAGCAAATGCAGCAGCAAGTCTTCTTCTTCCAGCTGGGCGTCGAGGGTCAGCAGTTCCAGTTACTCTTGAGTGGAGACTCAGCTTCTGAACAATTTCCAGTGGTGAGAGGTCCCCAGATATACTATTCAGTCTCTCATCCACACTGCTGGCACACACACAGCAGCCAATCACACAGAAGGGCATTCATGCAGTCAGTCAGCCAATCAGGCACACAGTGCATTCAGGCCACACTCCTCCCTTTCAGACACTCACAACAAGGAATGTGGATTGGGACAAGTACCCAGCCATTCAACACTACACACTGCATTCAGGCCAGTTTCGGGCAGGGCTGTCTCAGTCTTTGTCTCACATGCCAGAAACCAAGACAACCACAACAAGGAGTGTATATTGGTCACCCACTCCCTTCACCCAGGTCCCACCCACAGGAGGTACCCACAACATACAGTGAAATGGAAGGCTCCAGTCAGTCTAGCTGGGCCTTCACAACAACACCATATATGGAACTTCCACCCAACAGCCAGTCAGGGGGAAGGGACAGAGTCAGGGCTTCCCAGGACTTTGGGAAAACAAAGGTAAGAGGCAATAGAAAGCAAGAGGCCACAGGGCCATCTTTTTCCATCAGGAATCAACTGATCCAATGGCAGGGCCTGGGTATCCCAAAATGGAGGACACCCAGAGCACTGTCAATTTCAGCATGGAGCTGCCACCAGCCCATACCCTGCTCTGTGGGCTACCACACAGGTGCCCAAAAACATACACTAGGGGCACAGGGTTTGTACCCCTACCCATGGGTGCCATAAGGGTATCCATGGGTCTGTCACCAAACCAAAAGAGAGCTGCAACGCCAGGAGTCCCACATGGACTCCTGGGCAGAAAAACACGACAGAACACACGATAAAAAAACAGTAAAGGACAAGGATTCAGAGGCCCTGTCCGCTCTGATGGCATTTCCAGCATCACACCCGGCACCGTCAACCACGAGCCAGTGCTCCGGTTCGGGGAAGAGGAAGTCCGAGACCCCGGTAAGCTTCGGAGAAGCCCCGCCGATCTCGGAAAGAGGGAGCGAGGCGTCGCCCCTCCCCCTAAGGAGAAGGCCCGGGACGCACCTAAGGTGGTGAAGGCCCCTACCCAGCAGGCAAAGGCCTCTATCGAGGCGATCGCGGCGACTCTGGCCAAGCCGGCAGAGACCCGCCAGCGGAGACTGCCTCCGGGACTAGAGTTTCCCTGCCGCCAAGGAGGGAATCCTCTTTTCAGCCCATCGTCATGGCCACCATGATGGAAGAAGCGAGGGGGGGCACGGTAGCCTCCTCGAGCTCGGAGTCAGCCTCGGAGGAGGAACTGACCGAGGCCGTGAGGAATCTCGAAGTCCAATTCGAGAAGGTTCGATCCCGTAAGGAAGATCCTCGGGAGATAACCGAGGAAGACGACGATGGCGAGGAAGAGCAGCCTTCCCTTCCGGCGCAGCCGGAACCTAGGCCTCAGGATAGCTCGGCGGCCATTTTGTCTGCGATCCAGTCCTTATGCTCTGAGATAAGGACGAGATTACCACGGCCCAGGCCGGAGGACCCGCAACCTGGCCCGTCGGGAAGTCCTCAGAACAAACGACGGAGGACCCAACCCTCTCCTCCACTCGCCCCCGTAAGGCCTACAGTTCCCTCCTCATCCTCCCACGAGTCGGGAGATGACGGTGCGGTGGGCTCGACGACAGGTTCTGAGGGCGACGACGACGGAACGGGTCTCCCGTCGCACGGGCCTCTCCGCCCGACGAGATTGGCTCATTCCACGCCATGATCGCCAGGGCGTCCGAATTGTTCCAGCTCTGCCCGGAGGAGCAGAAAAAGGAAGGTTTCCTCTATCAGCGCCGGGAGGCCAAGAGGAAGACTGTCATCGCGGTGCCTCTAATCGATGACATCTGGGAGGAGGGCCTGTCGGTACTCAAGAACCCCTCCACGGCACCAGCCAAACGGGACCGGTACGAGAAGAAGTACCGGGTCCCCGAGACCGCTCCCCTGTGCCTCAGGGCCCAGCCAACGCCAGACTCGGTCGTCTCGGCGGCGGCGAAGAAGAAAGCGGCGGGGTCAGGAGCCTCAACGTCGAATTCCCCTCCGGACGGCGAGGGAAGAAGTTGGACGCCATGGGGCGACGGGTCATTTCGTCGGCGGCGACGACGATCAAAGCGGCCAACGCCCTGGCGATCGTGGTCCGTTACGACAGGGAGCTCTGGTTTAAGCTGGCCCCCATATTGGACTTCCTGCCGGACGACAAGAGGTCCGAGGCCCTGGAAATACTGCAAGAAGGCGAGGTGGCGTCGGACCACGCCATAACGGTGGCAACCGATATTGCCGATACCGGGTTCCGCCAGCTGGGCAACAGAGTTTGCCTACGACGACGGGGTTGGCTCCGGGCGACCGACTTCCGTCAGGACGTCCAGACCAGGGTGTTGGACATGCCGTTCGACGGCAGCAACTTGTTCGGGAAGGCGGTGGACGAATCCCTCCAAGCCATAAAGACGGACACGGAGACGGCCCGCGCCCTAGGAGCCCTTCAGCAACGACGGCCCTTTCGGAGCTCCGGAGGCAGACAGGGGGCCTCCAAGGGATCCAGCGGTGGCTCGTCGTCCTACCGCCAGGCGGCACGCTCCTCGTCTCAGGAGGCCTACAGCGGTCGCGGCAAGCAGGGAGCGCCTCGCCGCCGTCGGCAAGGTGGCCAGGGCGGCAAGGCCACCACCTCCAAGCAGGACTGAACCGGCCGTGGCCTCGGGCCCCCACCGAAGCACCCCGGTGGGAGGCCGGCTGACGAAGTTCGTCGGCGTGTGGAAGTCCATCTCCACCGACAGTTGGGTGCTGGATACCCTGGCAAGAGGACACTCTATCGAATTCCTGAAGAAGTGCCCTCACGTTCCACCTGTGGCCAGGAAGGAAAATCACGTCCCGCAACTGCTGTTGGAAGTACGGGCGATGCTCAGGAAAGGCGCCATCGAGCTTGTCCCGAAGAGGCTCCGGGGGTGTACTCAAGGTACTTCCTCGTCAGGAAGAAGACGGGCGGCTGGCGCCCCATCCTGGACCTTCGTCGTTTGAACAAATACATCAGGTCACAAAAGTTCAGGATGGTCACCCTCCAGCACGTACTGGGACAGCTGGAGGAAGGCGACTTTCTATCGTCGTTGGACCTGGAGGATGCATACTTCCACGTTCCCATCCTCAAAAGTCACCGAAAGTTCCTCAGGTTCGTCGTCCAGGGACGCCACTACCAATTCAGAGCACTGCCGTTCGGATTGAAGTCGGCCCCCAGGGTCTTTACCAAGTGCCTAGCACCTGTGGCGGCGCGGCTGCGCCTGCAGGGGATTCACGTCTACCCCTACCTGGACGACTGGCTCATCCGCTCAAGGACGAGGGAACTCGCCGTCGAACACACTGCGAGGACCGTCCAGCTACTCACAGACCTGGGATTCGCCATAAATTACCCAAAGTCCCACCTGGTGCCGTCGCAGGTGGCCCTGTTTCTGGGAGCGAAGCTCGATACAGTGAGGCGCCTGGCGGCACCGTCGGAAGAACGGACGAAGACCATTCTGGCAAAGTGCAGCGCCTGCTAGCCACGAACATGGCCAGGGTGAGGTCCATCAAGTCCCTCCTGGGGATGATGTCCTCTTGCATCTACCTGGTGCGCCTCTGCAGACTACGGATGCGCCCTCTTCAAGAATTTCTCGACGCCCGTTGATGCAGGCGACGGGCACCTTCGAAGACAGGGTCCCCCTCAACAAGGTGTTCCGGCGGGCGATTCAGTGGTGGGGCGTTCGAGCGCACCTCACGGCGGGCAAGGACTTTCAGACGCCGCGTACCAGGAGACGGTGACAACGGACGCCTCCCTGGAAGGTGGGGCGCCCACACCGGAGATCTCCACGCAAGAGGCCTCTGGCTCCCGGAGGAGAAGCTCCTGCACATCAACATCCTGGAACTCCGAGCCGTGTTCTGGGCTCTCAAATCGTTCCTCCCGTCGCTCAAGGGCCAGGTGGTGCGGATCTTCACGACACAACCACGACAATGTTTTACATACGGAAGCAGGGAGGCACCAGATCCCCAGCCCTATCCAAGGAGGCACAGGATCTGTGGCACTGGGCGGTCGCCCAGGGGATGTTCCTGGTTCCCTTCCACCTGGCGGGAGAAAGAAACACCATCGCCGACTCGCTCAGCAGGGAGCTGCGCGCGTGTCACGAGTGGGAACTGCGCCAGGATCAGGTGGACCGACTCTTCCGACGATGGGGCAAACCCCAAATCGACCTGTTCGCGACAGCGACGAACTCCCAAGTGCCAGAGGTTCGCCAGCAGGTTTCCCCAGGCGAGGAGCATGGGCGATGCTTTCTCGTTCCCCTGGGAGGGCCTGTTCCTCTACGCGTTCCCTCCCTTGCCTCTGCTAATCCGGCTCATCAACCAGCTCAAGAGGTCACGGTGCAGGATGATCCTCGTCGCACCTGCGTGGCAGAGCAGATATGGTTCCGGACCTTCTGGACTTGTCAGCGTCCCCGCCAATCAAGCTGCCGGCGGACGCGGATCTACTCTCCAGGGAAGGAGGCGCCATCCTCCACCACGACCCGAAATCGCTGAACTTGCAGGCCTGGCTCCTGCAGCGCTAGAGTTTGGAGGATACGACATACCGGCCGACTGCAGAGAGGTTCTTGCAAAGGCCAGGGCGTCCTCGACTCTTAAATGCTACGGACACACATGGAAGAGGTTCTCTGTCTGGTGCCACGCACAGAAGATTAACCCTCTACGGATTACGCCCCCAAGTACTGCCGTACCTGCTGACGCTGGCCAAAGGCTGGTCTAGCCCATGCCTCCATTAAGATTCATCTGGCGGCGATCTCCAGATATCACCAGAACCACGGGCGGACGTCCTTGTGGTCTCATCGTCTGGTGAAAGAGTTCATGAAGGGACTGTTCAGATCGTTCCCGCCGGTGAAGGCTCCGCCCCGGCGTGGGAACTTAACGTGGTGCTGACCAGGCTCATGGGGCCCCCATTCGAGCCGATGCACTCCGCACCGATGAAGTTTGTGTCGTGGAAGACTGCATTCCTGGTGGCCATTACCTCCGCACGACGAGTGGAGAGATCCAGGCCCTATCCTGCAAAGCACCGTACTTGACTTTCCATGCCTCGAGGTGGTGCTTAGGAGCACCCCTCCTTATGCCCAAGGTGCCGTCCGACTCCATCTTAACGAGCCCCTGGTGTTACCTGTTTTCTTCCCGTCTCCTTCGTCGCCGGCCGAGAGGACTTTGCACTCGCTGGATGTGGCTAGAGCGCTGAAGTTCTACGTGGACCGCACAAAGAGTTTTCGGAGGACATCACAGCTATTTGTGAACTTTGGACCTGTGAATCAAGGGAAGGCTCTCTCGAAGTCTTCTATTTCCAGATGGCTCTCCGGCTGCATCATGTACTGTCACCGGTTGGCAACCGACCGCTGCCAGGCCGTCCGAGAGCCCATTCGACCAGAGCGATCGCTGCTACTACGGCGTTCTTATCTGGTGTGCCCCTGCTGGACATCTGCAGGGCTGCTACGTGGAGGTCGACGCACACCTTCACGAGATTCTACTGCGTCGATCGGGATTCCAGGGAGGAGTCCAGGGTCGGCCAAGCAGTGCTGCGCAACCTGTTCGCCTAAGGTGAGCCTGGTGAGGAGGTAAGAGATGCTTAATGTTGAGTTTTGTATTGCTTAATGTTGAGCCTTTTGCCACCTCCCGTGGTTGTGCATGTGTGTACTGCTATGTATTCTTTATTTATGAGCATGTGAATCCATGCCAGACCCCATGCTGGAGAAGGAACAAGTTACTTACCTGTAACTGTTGTTCTCCAGCATGGGTCTGGCATGGATTCACATGCGAACCCTCCCGCCTACCCCTCTGCGGCTCTTCACTTGGTCATACTGCCACTTCACGTGCTACCAAATCTGAAGATGGCTGCCAGAGGCGGGGCTTAGGGAGATGCAGTCATTGGCTGTGGTCAGTATGACGCAGAGATCAGTGATTGGTTACTACTACGAAAGACAGATCAGAAACGAAACTGATACTGATTTTTCTTTACCGAGGATTCCCAGCCTGACGACGGGGAATATTCATGAGCATGTGAATCCATGCCAGACCCATGCTGGAGAACAACAGTTACAGGTAAGTAACTTGTTCCTAACGACAGATGCTAGTGTCTGTGGCTTAGGGTCAGTTCTATGCAACAAGGCAACGGTGGGGACAAGAATGTTGCCTTTGCCTCAAGAACTGTAAAAGATGCTGAGTGTAGATACTCTGTCATTGAAAAGGAAGCACTCTCCATCGTGTGGTCCATTACAAAATTCAAAACTTTTGTGTCGGGGAGGACATTTTAAGATCTTTCGGATCACAAACCATTAGTTGCTGTTTTCATGTCAAAGGGTCTGGATGGAGTGTCCTGACGAATTGTCAATTGGGTGACATCAGTACAGGGACATGAATTTGATTTGAAACATGTTCCAGAGAAGAACAATATCATTGCTGACTATCTTCCCAGAAATGCAGTCTCTCTCAATGAAGAAAACACTGAAGACCCTATTCACGATGTATTCTTGGTATGTGGTGAGTCCATTTCTCAAGAGGAATGGGGCACGTCCCAGAAAGAAGACCATGAACTATGTAAAGTCTAGGAGTTAGTTTTAAACAATTAGTCAAGGTGGACTCCTGACATGTGTTTGGGTTCATTTCACAGAGCAAGAGATGAGTTAGGAGTTGATGAGTGTGACGTTGTGAGGACTGGCCGCATCATCCCACCTTTAGGGATGAGAAGGAAGCTTCTCGAGCTAGCTCGCAATGGACATTTGGGCCTTTCCAAAACAAAAGGTACATTACGAGCAGACTACAGGAGGCCAGGGTTAGAAACAGAAGTAGAAGAAGTAATCAAGGAATGTGCATTGTGTTCTGCATCTCATAAGGTACTTAGGACACATGTGCAACATCTTAAGCCAAAAGAACTTCCAAGTTGCCATGGGAATATGTGGCACTAGCTATACTGCACCCTTTAACATGCAGGAGTGGTATAAAATATATGTAATGGTTAGTTCACCTATACTCAGAGTGGGTGGAAGTAAAATGTGTAGTTGAGGCTGATACCAGAGTGTGGTGCAATTCATGGACGATATCTTCCAGAGGGAGGGAATCCCAAAGAAAATACTTTTTGACAATGGAGTTCAATTTACGTCTAGACTAATTAAGAACTTTCTAAGTCAATGGATCTGGAGGACCACAAAACAGTACTGTCCCCCCTCCACTAATGGCATTGTTGATAGATTTGTTAGGACAATAATGCAGGGAGCATGCATGTCTATTCAAGCTGGCAGATGTTGAAGCCATGGAAAAACTAGTTCTAGCATGCATACTAGCTCCTCATACAACTACAGGTCTCATTCCCTTCGAGGTCCTGAGGCAAAGAAAAGCTGCCACTGCAGTGTGTCCACTGTGTTGGGCAGGATGCATTATATAGACTGGGATGAAGAAGAGTTAAGGGAAAGAGTAAGACTTAACAATTGTAACACAAAGAGAATACATGATAATAAGTTCAATGTCAGACTCACAAGAATAGAAAATGGAGAGCAGGTCTGGGTATGCAGTGTTTTAAAGGGTGAGAGCAAGTTCCATGGACCGCTAACGGTCGACAAAGTTCTTGATGATCCTGGGATACTTAACGGTGGCTGCAAACCATCAACTTTTGGTTTTGCTTTAGTCACCCAGAGCGGGACAGGTATGCCCAGACGCGGGTCCTGAGTCTGCCAGGCCTAGAGACCAAGCTACTCCTGACTGATGATGCCCAACACACCCGAAACATGTCTGGGGAAACTTGTGGTCTTGTGCAGAAGGGATGTGACCTAGCAGTTCGAGCTGGAGTGCCCCTTTTGGGGTGGGATCAAGCCTGATTTGCATATGGTCTTTCTCCTTCTGTAATGGCTTGTCTCGCTGAAAACGATGGTCTGGAGGGTTGCCCAGAGTGGTGCCCATGGCTATGATTTGTTCAAAACCGTCCAGCCATCAACCTTTGGTTTTTGCATTATTCACCCAGAGTAGTACGGGTATGCCCAGACGTGGGTCCTGAGTCTGCCGGACCAAGAGACCTAAGCTATTCCTAACTGATGACGTCCAACAAGGCCGAAACATGTCTAGGGATGCTTGTGGTCTCGTGCAGAAGGGATATGACCTAGGAGTTCGGGCTGAACTGCCCCTTTTGGGGTGGGATCAAGCCTGATTTGCATATGGTCTTTCCCCTTCTGTAATGGCTTGGCAGGCTGAAAATCGATTGGACTGGTTTAGTGTGTAAATGTGTTTTTTAGTTTAAGAAAATGGTTAACAGTTGTAATATAGAAATATATATAACTGAAGCAAATGAGGCACTTCAAATTTCTCTCATAACCTGACTGTCAAACAAAAACTGTCCTGCAGGAGCTTCGTAATCTTCCTGAACTTCATCATATAACCTTTCAACAAAGGTTCCAATGTCGTCATGCTGTATCACCAAGACTATGTCCGTGAGGTCAATAGACAGCTCCTGGATAAGAAATGTTACAGAAAATTGGGATGTTATCCTTTTCTGACCCTTAGACTCGAACTACTGGCTCTCTGGAACACCTGGGTGGATCGCAGCATTCTGGATAATGAGTTTTTGGCTTTCTTATCACATGCTGCCTTTGTAATTCCTACCATCTATTTCTTGCCCAAGGTGCATAAGTCGTTGTCTATTTTGTGACACTAAGGGTTTTCTGTCCCACATCAACTGCATACTATGGGAAGGTGACATGCTTTTAGTGACTCTCGATGTGGTATCACTTTACACTTTGATCAATCACGATGTTGGCCTGGCAGCTTGCAAGTCCTTTTTGGTTATGAATCCTTGAACTACTTGCAGCACACGCAAATGGTTCTTGAACTCATTACCTTTTGTCTCAATCATAATTATTTCTTGTTTGATGGGGTCTTTTTAACATCAGGTTAGAGGAGCAACCATTGCGGCCATTTTTTCTCCGTTCTATGCCAACCTCACTGTGGGTTGGTGGGAGCATAATGTCATTTGGAGTGAGGCCAATTCATTCGACACAGAAAAGATTTCATGCTCGATACATTACATAGACAACCTTTTCATTCTTTGGAAAATCACAGTTGAAGAATGGCAACGACCTTAACTTACGCTTTACTGAGAATCAGAACGCTTGAGAATTGGTGTTTCAAGATGTGAAGATAACCAAAGGTTTTGATGGTCTTCACAACACAGTATTTGGGAAACCGACCAGCTCCAGTCACCCCCTTTTGGCCACCAGCAGTCACCCAAGGTTGTATTTGTAGTTATTAAATTTTTATATAGCGCTTTACACCAAAGCGCTTTACAAGAGGACAATAGAGAATACAATAAGCATTACAAAACAAGATGTGAATCAAGTAACAGAAAACAGTATATGCAACAGTTTACAACAGTTTACTTGGGATGCAGTGGTGTAACATGAGTGGTGTAGGACCTTAGTGAGAAGCAACAAGAAGGATGTAGGAAGGGTGGTAGGATCAAAATGAGAGAGGTAGCAGAAGATGTCAGGGTGGGGATTGGAGGAGATAGGATTTTAGAGAAGTGCGGAAGGAGAGCTAGGAGAAGATAGAGCGGATAGGGAGAGGGAGACGGTTCCAGTGGAAAGGAGCAAGTAGTTGGAATGAACAGAAGCGGTATGGGGCACAGGGTGAGGGAAGGGGAGTGAGTAGGAAATGTTTGGCAGAGCGGAGGGGGAGAGAAGGGATGTAGAAAGAGAGGAGGGAGGAAAGGTAGGGTGGAGCAAGACCATAGAGGGATTTGAAGATGAGACAGGGGAAATTAAATTTAAGCTGGGAGTGAAAGGGGAGCCAACCTAAGGAGGAGAGAGAAGAGGAGATGGAGTCCTGTGGTGAAAGAAGAAAGAGGGAGCGGATAGTGGAGTGGTAGATGGATTTAAGGGGAGTTATGTGGGTAGAAGGGAGTCCGAAAAATAGGGTGGAGCAGTAGATGAGTCTAGAGAAACGAGGGAGGTGACTAGGAGTTTAGTAGCATGGAAGGTTAGGAAGGGACACATTTTACGGATGTTATGAAGGTGGAAGCAGCAAGATCTGGCAGTGAGAGCAATATGGTGGGAGAGGGAGCGATTAGAATCAATTTGAAGGCCAAGATTGCGGGCATGGGGAGAGATGGGGAGTTGGGAAGAGGAGAAGAGAATAGAAGGTGGGGGGCAGGGTGTGTGTTAGTGGGGAAGAATAGAACTTGTGTTTTGTCCGTATTTAGGGTTAGAAAGTGAGTGGACATCCAAGATTTAATCGCGGAAAGTCAGGAAGAGAGCTTAAGATGGATGTCAGAGGTGAAGGAAGAGAAGGAGAGGAAGAGTTGGGTGTCATCAGCATAGAAATGGTGTGAGACACCAAAGGAGGAGATGATAGGAGCTAGGAAAGAAGTGTAGAGTGGGAAGAGAAAGGGGCCAAGGACGGAACCTTGGGGAACGCCATGGTTAAGAGGATAGATAGGGGAGGTGCTACCGCCCCAGTAAACTGCAACGGTGCGTTTGGAAAGATAGGAGGAGAACCAGTTGAGGACAGAGTCTTTGAAGCGAAGGGATGAGAGAGAGTTAAGGAGTAGAGGGTGATCAACAGTATTGAAGGCAGCAGAGAGGTTAAGAAGGATGAGTATGGAGGAGTGCTTAGAGTAGCGGGCGGAGAGGAGAGAATTAAGAACAGAAGTGAGGGCAGTTTCAGTGGAGTGGTGAGGGCGGAAACCAGATTGAGTAGGGGGGAGAAGAGAGAGGTTAGAGACAAAGGAGGAGAGTTGAGAATAGAGAATGAGTTTGAGAAGAATATAATAGGTTGTGCATTAATAGCATACCTTATGGTGAATTTGTCCGGTTCAGATGTAATTGCTCTAAGAAGGAAGACTTTGATGTACACTCTGGGCATACTGAAAACACTTTAGGGACAGGGGCTACTCAAAGAAAAATGTGCAGCGTGCATACCTATAGGCAATTTTTTTGGATCGTGATTCTCTTTTGGCTAATTGTGGGCCCAGTTCTACCAATATAGACTCACACATCCGGCTCATCATGACCTTTTGTCCTGCATCCAGCAAGATTTGAGACATTATTGCTAAGCATTGGCATGTGTTACAAATAGATAAGGATCTGAGCAATGTGATGCCATCACGTTCTTGTCTCACCTTTCGAAGAGCTCCCTCTTGGAAGCACAAATTGGTTTCTAGCTTTCTTGCTCCATTAAAATCTGCATCACGGCGAGACAGAAGTTTGGTGGATTTCACCAAGTGTACCAAATGTAAAGTGTGTGAATATATTTGAACACAATCCTCTTTTAAACATCCAGTTACGGGCTCTGTCTTTTGCATACATGGACACAAACTGTAATAGTGAATTTGTGGTGTATGTGCTCTGCTGCCCATGTTCCAAATGGTGTGTGGGCAGCACAACCAACAAACTAAAGTGAAGGATTCTACAGCATTTTAGGGCAATCAGAAGCAAAGACTTTGTGAAAATGTTTGGCAACGGTGTAGGCAAAGCCCATAACGGACAGTTATTGGGCATCAAATTCTTCAGAGCGGCTCACAATGCAAAACACCCACGAGTGGGTGATAGGATTTTAGGATTTTAAAATGGAGACAATTGAAGACCAAACTCATTGGGCCTCATTACACAGTAGGCGGTAAACCATGGCGCTATTAGCGCCATGGTTCATGCCGGTAATTTACCGTACTCCTTGGAGGAAAGGGGAATTACCGCCCTATTCCAAGGTGGCGGGGGTGGTAATTCCTCCTTCCTCCATTGCCCTTCCCCATTCCCATTTTTGCCCCATAGGGCATAATGGGAATGGGGAAGGCGCTAATTACGGTACCACAAATTGCGGTACCGTAATTAGCACCCTGGTCCCTTTGCGGGTTGAATTTTTAACGCCTGCAAAAATTCCCCAACCTGCAAAGGGACCTCGTAGTAAGGCGGTAAGCATTTACCGGTACCGGTAAACCCTTACCGCCTACCGTGTAATGAGGCCCATTGACTTTCAGACGAAGGCCCCTGCCAGCTAAATTAGACACATTCATCAGTGCCTGAGCTTTCATGCACTGAGCCTGAATGTTGCCTCGTGCTCTATCCCAGGCACCCTGGTGTCTTGGCATCAGCTGAACCACTGTTGGGTTTTCCTTACCAGTATTCTCATGAATTCGGACTGGGTCATCTGTTCCCCCTGTTGGTTTGCCTAATTTTGATGTCTTGAAATTGGTGTCTTCCATTGGCGTCTGTCCTTCCAATCTAGTCTTGATGGTGCATTTGGGGAATGTGTCACCGTTCCTTTCTTAATCTTTTGGTTTTTTGCATTAGGGTTCAGTTTATTTTCGTGTGAACTTTCATGCATTGATTTGATTTCTTTTGACTATATTTCTTGTCTTTCATTGGCTGTGGTTAGTGATCGTGCATCATTGATGTTTTGATATGCACTTTTTCTCCTTTTCGTATGAGTTTTTCTCCTCTTGTTGTTCTGTGTGTTTTACAAAATCCTTCTTTTTTAGGTAATGTTTTGATGGCTATTTTTGTTTGTTTGTCTGCGAGTAATTCTACCACTTTCTTCCAATTTTGATTGATAATTCTTTGCTGTTCTATGCATTGGTCTGACTACCTCCTGGGCTTTAGCCTCATCTGGGGGCATTTCATCATGTTGTTTCACCTGAGCTGCTTTTTCAATGAGGTTTTGGTTTCAACCCTCACATCTATTTCAAACTGTCATCATGCCATCAACTTCGATCAGAACGAGGTACTCGGGGATGTGATGATTATATAGCATGTCTGCACATGAAATGCACTTAGCACTTTATGCACCATGCACTTTTTTTGAAAATGTTTACAATGCACTATGGCACCTTGCCATCCCTGTACTGAGGGTGACTGTGTGTTTATCTCATTTCTGTACATGCTGCTATTTGACTGTTACCTTTAATAACCCCCTTTTTTTCTGTACTTCTCATTTTAACATTTTGGACATTGTTTTTAAGGATGATTTTAAAAGGCATGTTGGTTCTGTGATGCGTCTATGTATTTTCACTTTGCATCTCAACCTGATTATGTCTATGACATATACTTAACTCTTTATTGCACCATGCACCTTAACAGCTCAAGTTATAAATCGAGCCCACATTGTGGCCTATATGCCGTTTACATAATATGTATTCATGTATTTTTATCAATGGTCCGCTTATGCATCCCATTTATGAGGCTTATGGTAGGTCAAACATGGACAGCTGTGTTTTTAACGCCCCAGAAATTTAATATTATATGGCCATTCATTCTTACCTTTACTGACTTACCTTGCACCTCTTAGCAATGGCCGATTTCTTCACAATGAGTGGTGTAGGTGCCTTACTGACCATAGAGTCTGTGGGCACCTTTTAATCTGTCATGTGCACAGGGCTTTTGTTTTAGTGTGATGAAGTGCCTCCTAGCCTGTCTATTTACAAACTGAAACTGAAATAAAGAAGACTTCATAACAGACTGCTGCTGTGTTTCGTCTGTATTACGCTGCCTATCTTGTGCAACCCCTTCTGTTCTCTTTTTTTCCATATATGTCTTTTTATAAGGATAGCTTTCCATTATGTAAAAGAAAGGGCTCTGGTTGCAGTAAGTACATTAATTATTTATACCTACCAAACATTATACGTCTAATCATCTTAAACATGTCTACACATGCAGGCACTCGTTTTTAAAATATTAAATGAATACTAAGAGAAAAAAGGCTTTTGTTTAACATCACAAAACAAATGTATTTGGACGAGTACACAGCTCTAGGGTTTAGTAACAAGGGTGCATTTCTGACAAGAACCAAGGGCATTGACAGGGAGGTCTGCGGTAGCTGTTCTTGTTCACAAAAGCAGCTGCCATCAGATAATTTTGCCTGCAATCGAGTGAATAGGTCTGCATGGTATCTGGTAATATTATCCCCACCAAAAATATCGCTGTATATATGGTCGTCGGGAACGGCCACAGGCGATATTTTTAGTGGGGATAATATTTGGGGTTTTTGGGAGCAGAGGTTGCGGGGGTGTCACCCGCTCCTTTTAAAATAATACAGGGGTATCCCCCGCAGGTTCCATGCCTTAACATCGCCGCAAAAATATGGCAATATTTTTGCGGGGATATTAACCCCTTAAGTGCCATGGGGATTTCTCCCCAGTGCCAAGGCCTTTTTTGGTGATTTCGGTATGTGGCCATTCAATGGCTTGTAACTTTTTTGTTACATGAGGAATCTCGGCCAAATTTGGCTCCTTTTTTTCCCACATGTAGGCGGATCGTAACGCCACCCAGGAATCCCAGGTTGCTGTTAGGGGGGTGAGAGAAAATAAGGAAAAAGGTGCGAAAATTTTGGGTTTTTTCAAAAAAAATGCCAATAAAAATCATGTACAAAGAAGCCTGTGGTTTTTTCCTTGTAAGTGCTAGGAACAAATAAGGTTGCTGTGCTGAGTTCCCCCAATTTCCTGGCTTTTATAGAACAGGTTGAGTGGAAACAAAAAAAATTATTTTTGATGTGGTTATTCAACCGTTTTGGGAGAGGTAGGCGATTTTGGCCATTTTTGCCAATTGGGACATGCATGGACGGAATGGAAGAAAAAGGTAGCGAAAGCCGAATTGGGAGGGACAGAAGGCAATATATTTCTGAAAAGTAGAAAAAATTCCAAGTTTAGGAAGGGGTGGTTTTGTGTAGGTCAGCACAACAACTAGGATAGGGGAAACTGCCATACGATTGGGGAAAAGCGGGAAATGACGCGAAAATAAAGGTAGTGTTGGACATGGTTGCTTGGTACGGCAATGGCTTCTATGAATTTGGTGAAAATCAATGCTCCGCTACATTCCCCGACTCTTGCAGTTAGGAGAGCACACATTTTTTATAGTATCTTAAAACAAAGCAAGATACCACAAGCCAAACACTGAGCCATGGTACACAGGAGTTTTTATGCTCACGCTGAAGCAGACACACTTAGCAATGTGTAAATCGGGGAAAACCAATGTGGTGAGGAACGCGAATCATACATTCTTTTTGGAAAAGAGCACAGGCAGACCTTTTCAAGGGTAAGGTGACTTGTGCAAGTTTCAAAAGAGTATGGTGCCTAAAGCCAGCGACTAAATGTAAGGTCACATTTGGGAAATGAAAAGGTGTTGGTGACAAAGGGCACCAGCAAATGGGTCAAAACGTTATGAAAACCAGACAAACACAACACATGGCATACCGTCCCGCGTTCCACAGGTGTCCGATGAAAACGGTACCTCACAGTGTGGTGACACCTACCTGGCCGCCAAGGGGAAAGCCTAAAACACAAGTAACCCAAGTCTGGTTATTGCACACCGATAATTCACACTTACAAGACATCGGACCTCACGTGTCCAAGCCACCAAGGAAAACAGGGAACCCCATTCATTTCCGAAAAAGAGACACCCTTGGGAATCCACAGAGGTATGATATGACCCCCAAAACCGCCCCAGAATTTATACCCAGACACCCCGCAAAGTCCGAACGAAAGAAAAAATAAGCATTTTCCGCACATTTCACTCGGCTCACCCATCGAAACATGCCCAAACAACACATGCCCTACGTCCCACGTTCCCACAGGTTCCTGATGCAAATGGAACCTCACAGTTGTGGGTGCACGCTACTGGCCCGCCAAGGAAAGCCCTAAAACACAAGTAACCCCAGTCTGTTTCACACCGAAAGTCACACTCTCCACATCATACAGATATGGGCCTCGGGGTCCCAAGCCCCAAGCAAAACAGGAACCCCATGCAATTTCCGAAAAGAGGACAACCTTGGGAATCCCACAGAGGTATGATATGCCCAAATCGCCCCAGAATGTATTACCCAGACACCCCCGCAAATCCGAAATGAAGGAAAAAATATGCATTTCCGCACATTTCGCTCAGCTCACCCATCGAACATGCTCCAACACACACATGCCTACCGTCCCCGTCTCCACAGGTATTCCAATGAAAACGGTTACCTCACATGTGTGGGTGCACCTACCTGGCGCAAACAGGAAGCCGAAAAACACAAGTAACCCCAAGTCCGTTTCAGAGCGGAATCTCAGACATTCTGCCGACTGGCACAACAATACAAGATATGGCCTGGGGTGTCCAAGCCACCAAGGAAAACAGAGAACCCCATGCATTTCCGAAAAGAGGACACCGTGGAAACCGCAGAGTATGATATGACCCCAAATCGCCCCAGAGTCTATTACCCAGACACCCCCGAAAGTCCGAAATGTGCGGAAAAAAACGCATTTTCCGCACATTGATTGCTCGACGCACCCATCGAAACACACCCCCCAAGAACACATGGCCTAACCGTCCCGACGTTCCCACAGGTGTTCTGATGAAAACGGTACCTTCACATTGTGGGTCACCTACCTGGCTGCCAAGGGGAAAGCCTAAACACAAGTAACCCCAAGCCGTTTTCACACCGGAAATGTCAGCACTCATCACATCAATACAGATATTGGCCTCGGTTCAAGCCACCAAGGAAAACAGGCAACCCATGCATTCAAAAAGAGGACACGGTGGGAATCCGCAGAGGTACGATAGCCCAAATCGCACCAGAATCATACCCGACACCCCCGCAAGTCCAAGTGGAAAAAATATGAGTTCGTGATGCCTGGAAAGCATCAGAGGGACAGGCCTCTGAATCCTGTCCTTACTGTCTTTTCGTGTGTTTCTGTCATGTTTCTGCCTCAGGATCCATGAGGGACCCCTGGCAGTGCAGCTCTCTCTTGGTTGGTGAACAGACCCATGGCCAATTATGGCACCATGGTTAGGTACAACCTCTCCCCTAGTGTATTTTTGCACCGGTGGCCCACGAGCAGGGTATGGCCTGGTCACTCCTGCTGAATATGACAGGTGCTCTGGGCCCCATTTGGGGATACCCAGGCCCTGCCATTGGGATCATTCACTCCTGAAGGAAAAAGATGGCCTCGATGGCCTCTGCTTTCTATGCCTGTTAACCTGTTTTCCAAAGCCGGAAGCCCTGACTCTGTCCTTCCCCTGATGCCGTTGGGTGAAGTTCCATATATAGGTGGTGTTGTGAAGGCCAGCTAAACTGACTGGAGCCCTCCCAGTGACTGTATCTTGGGTACCTCCGTGGGGGGACTAGGTGAATGATGTGTGACCAATATACACTCCTTGGTGGCTGTCTGGTTTCTGGCAGAGAGACAAAGAGAGACAGCCCTGCCCGAACGGCCTGAATGAGTGTCAGTGTGAAAGGCGGGTACATGTCCCAACCACATTCTGTTTGTGAGTGAAACTAAGGGAGATGTGGCTGAAGCACTGTGTGCCTGATTGGCTGAATGACGCATGAAATGCCCTTCTTGTGATTGGCTGCCGGGCATGTGCAAGCAGTGTGGTGAAGAGACAGATAGTAATCGGGGACCTCTCAAACTGGAATGGTTCAAGAACAATCAAAGCTGAGTCTCCACTCTAAGAGTAACTGACGCTGATCCTCAACTCCAGGCTGGAAGAAGACTTGCTGTAGCATTGCTCCGACCGAATCTGAAGGTTGCCGAATTCGTCGGGACTACCCGAGAGAGGACATGGCAAGGCGACCTCGTTCCGTGATCGAGGACCATCGAGCACCGCCACATCTTCCCGAAGCCCCCTGGAAGTCAGACCCTCAAGGCTGCCGACCCGAGACGGACCGCCGAAGATCGAAGGAACACCCAGACATCGCACCGTCGAAATCCATTGCGTCGCCAGTTCGCAGGTCTGTGTAACCGCGGAGCCCGTCGAAGTTGTGTTGCCAGCCTGGAACACTTGACCCGTCCGCCGACGACCGGAGCTGTCCGCTCTTGCCAAGAACATTTGAATCGAAGGACTCCCTCGTCCGCACAGCACCGCTTTGAGATCCTGCCAAGAAAGTCGAGGACGACAAACGCGCCGAGAGAAATCGGCGGTGGTTTCCTGCCACCGAAACACAAAGACTCGATAGACTCGACGCCTTGCGGGCCTCTGCCTTCACAATCTTTGCGGTCCAGAACATGTCACCGAGTGCCCCGCACCCTCGCCTTGCAGACGCAAACCCCCGACGCCGACGACAACCGCTCGGACGAAGCTGCCGCCTCATCGACACCGTTCTACCTGTTTGTTTAGACGGTCGACGGCCCGTGCTCCGCATGAAAGGGAAGCATCAAAAGGGCCTCGATCCGACGCCGACGCTAGTCCTCGACGCTTCCCGAACCATCCGTGATCGCTGAAAGGGCGTCGCACCAAGAAGGACTGTCGACGCCTCTCGAAGACTCGACTCAACCAGACACACTGAGGGTAAAACATTATAAGGAGGGAAAAGACTTGCAGACAATATATGGACTGACTTGTGCATAATCTTATTTACAGTGGCCCATGGGGGATCTCCACACAGAACTGTGTCCAGTAGCAAGGGAAAAAAACTCATGCCTATTGTGTCAACCCCTAGTATCTCCCCTCTATTATGCTGGTTCCTCTATTGATCTGCGTGACATATTACAGATATTTGTGCACGTTATGAATCTAACAAAGTGTACACTTTAGAATTGTAGATAATTATCATTATTGATTTCTAAGCACAAAGTGAGTTGTTGAACTATTAATATATAACATAAAGACGTTTTACAATCAAGCGGAGGACATTCACTGTGAGGCTGGGGACACCTCGTACTTAAGAACCGCCTGCATCACCTCCTGAGAACTAACCTGATTGCTAGGTCCACTGCACCTAAAAGAACTCGCTGGGTCCTCTGGCCTCTCGCCGACCATATAGGCGCAGAAGTACAGACACCCCTACAGTCTTTACAACTGGTGACACGGTGGATGCTTATGGTAGAATCAGTGTATAACCCGCACTTACAAAATAATGCACTTTATTAAATTAAGGTTTAAGTTTGTACAAGATAACGCATTACAAACATGATTATGAAATGCAAATGACTCGATGAGCGTTGAGGCTCTCCAGAGTGCTGAAAGCCAGAGTTAGACTTGTGGATAAGTCAGGATGACGATACGAACCGGTGGACTACATACGATGTGAAACTCATGATGAGGGGGCAACCAATGAGGACACTCCGGGTTTCTGCTGACTTTACTGGGATGCCCCATTCCTCTCCTCTGCTCAAACCCGCATCTTGAGCTTGAGTATTAAGATAATTGCCTTTGAAACCAGTTGGAAAAAAATGCGATCTTAAGAAAGAGCACGGGGACTCAACAAATGAGCTCAAAAAAGGCACCTTGAACTCAAAGCAGGACCTGAATGTCAGAGAATCAGCTAAGAGAAAGCTAGACTCGAACTTCAGCAAAAACCTGAGAGGGTCAGGTCCCACCAAGTTTATGAAAGATTTGGGTGTATTGTGGAGGGTTCAGATATCCTCCAATGGAATGAAGCATTTGAAATGGCTTGTGCAATTCATTATGTCGATAAAGAGATTGGGCTAAGTGTTGATAACAGATGCCTCAAACCGGAATAAATGAAGTTCTGACTGATGTGGAAGAAAGGGTCAGTAATGAGGGTATGAAGTCTGCTTGATGCAAGTTTGGCAAGAACCGACCCAACACCTAAAAGGATCAGGGATTAAGAAAAGAAAAATGTCTTGGGGAACTGTGAGTGCTGCGCACATGAACAACGTGGGGTGGATCGATGATACAAGGTAAAACTTTGTTAATGTCCACCCTGTTTTTTAGGCATTTCTGAACCTGTCACCAGAGCTCGTCAGTAGTGGCTGACCAGAACATGGCCCCTTAAGCTGCTAGTTGCCTGACAAGTGGGTCCCCACCGGTGTCCTAAGGACCAGTGGAAGGAAAGGAAAAGAAAAGGGGCCTTCAGAAAGCCGAGGAGACCACAAGCATCACAGTCGGATAAACTAAACCTCCCTCCAAAACACAAAAATCTAGGGATAGAGCCAGTGGTGGATAAAAGTATGGGTCCACCTGCTGCAAAGCAGCCCAGTGGTTCCAGTACCGTACCCCGCACTCCTGGCACTTGTTGGGATTGGGGGCCCTGACAAAAAGGGGACTCCAAGTTAAAGTAAAGCACCTGGAGATAACAGACAGTCAGCCTGACCTACCCCTAACCCGTGTCTAAGGAGGAGCCCGTCCTCCCCCCCTCTACCGAATCACACTTGGTGCTCCGGTAGAGATTTCCTTCAGTGTCCTGGGCCTGACCAGTAACAGAATACTGGCGACTACCCACAGAACACCCGTAGGTTTGTGACAGTGGCCCTCTGAATGGCAGCCGTCTACTGTTTGAGAGACACGGCAAGTATGACAGTGTGACAGGACCTGCTCAAGCCAGAGATATGTAGGCTCCTCTGAACCCAAGTTAACTGGTGGCCCCCAAATTACGCTGTAACCTTAGTCACACCATAGAGGAGACAAGACAACAAACTCCTGTCCTGTTCAGGACAATGTCCCTGCTAACATCTGTTAGCGAAATGATCTAGTAGAGTTGGGGTTGATCTCGGATGGTCTTCCCATGACTGCTGCTGCAGTCACTAGGTCACAGGTGACACCGGGTCTGGCTGTGAGTCAGGTACCCGAGCCAAAGGCGAGGCCTAAGGCAAGAAGAAGGAAGACCAAGAAGGCCACCTCTGTGGAGGGAACACCTTCTCTTCCTGCTGTTCCGACAGCACCCATTGGGATCC
>PGSH02019244.1:0-28921 GCA_002915635.3 Ambystoma mexicanum | reverse complement strand
ATGCTGCTAATCTCCATGACCCCAAGCCCTGCTCTTCCCGGTCACAGTACTTACTGATGCTGCTAATCTCCATGACCCCAAGCCCTGCTCTTCCCGGTCACATTACTTACTAATGCTGCTAATCTCCATGACGCCAAGCCCTGCTCTTCCCGGTCACATTACTTACTGATGCTGCTAATCTCCATTACCCCAAGCCCTGCTCTCCATGGTCACAGTACTTACTGATGCTGCTAATCTCCATGACCCCAAGCCCTGCTCTTCCTGGTCACAGTACTTACTGATGCTGCTAATCTCCATGACCCCAAGCCCTGCTCTTCCCGGTCACATTACTTACTGATTCTGCTAATCTCCATTACCCTAAGCCCTGCTCTCCATGGTCACAGTACTTACTGATGCTGCTAATCTCCATGACCCCAAGCCCTGCTCTTCCTGTCACAGTACTTACTGATGCTGCTAATCTCCATGACCCCAAGCCCTGCTCTTCCTGGTCACAGTAACTTACTGATGCTGCTAATCTCCATGACCCAAGCCCTGCTCTTCCTGGTCACAGTACTTACTGATGCTGCTAATCTCCATGACCCCAAGCCCTGCTCTCTGGTCACAGTACTTACTGATGCTGCTAATCTCCATGACCCAAGCCTGCTCTTCCTGTCACAGTACTTACTGATGCTGCTAATCTCCATGACCCCAAGCCCTGCTCTTCCGGTCACATTACTTACTGATGCTGCTAATCTCCATGACCCCAAGCCCTGCTCTCCTGGTCACAGTACTTACTGATGCTGCTAATCTCCATGACCCAAGCCCTGCTCTTCCTGGTCACAGTACTTACTGATGCTGCTAATCTCCATGACCCAAGCCCTGCTCTTCCGGTCACAGTACTTACTGATGCTGCTAATCTCCATGACCCCAAGCCCTGCTCTTCCTGGTCACAGTACTTACTGATGCTGCTAATCTCCATGACCCCAAGCCCTGCTCTTCCTGGTCACAGTACTTACTGATGCTGCTAATCTCCATGACCCCAAGCCTGCTCTCCTGGTCACAGTACTTACTGATGCTGCTAATATCCATGACCCCAAGCCCTGCTCTTCCTGTTCACAGTACTCACTGATGCTGCTAATCTCCATGACCCCAAGGCCTGCTCTCCATGGTCACAGTACTTACTGATGCTGCTAATCTCCATGACCCAAGCCCTGCTCTCCCTGGTCACAGTACTTACTGATGCTGCTAATCTCCATGACCCCAAGCCCTGCTCTTCCCGGTCACATTACTTACTGATGCTGCTAATCTCCATGACCCCAAGCCCTGCTCTTCCATGTCACAGTACTTACTGATGCTGCTAATCTCCATGACCCCAAGCCCTGCTCTTCCGGTCACATTACTTACTGATGCTGCTAATCTCCATGACCCCAAGCCCTGCTCTTCTGGTCACAGTACTTACTGATGCTGCTAATCTCCATGACCCCAAGCCCTGCTCTTCCCGGTCACAGTACTTACTGATGCTGCTAATCTCCATGACCCCAAGCCCTGCTCTTCCTGGTCACAGTACTTACTGATGCTGCTAATCTCCATGACCCCAAGCCCTGCTCTTCCTGGTCACAGTACTTACTGATGCTGCTAATCTCCATGACCCCAAGCCCTGCTCTTCCCGGTCACAGTACTTACTGATGCTGCTAATCTCCATGACCCCAAGCCCTGCTCTTCCTGGTCACAGTACTTACTGATGCTGCTAATCTCCATGACCCCAAGCCCTGCTCTTCCTGGTCACAGTACTTACTGATGCTGCTAATCTCCATGACCCCAAGCCCTGCTCTTCCCTGGTCACAGTACTTACTGATGCTGCTAATCTCCATGACCCCAAGCCCTGCTCTTCCTGGTCACAGTACTTACTGATGCTGCTAATCTCCATGACCCCAAGCCTGCTCTTCCTGGTCACAGTACTTACTGATGCTGCTAATCTCCATGACCCCAAGCCTGCTCTTCCGGTCACAGTACTTACTGATGCTGCTAATCTCCATGACCCCAAGCCCTGCTCTTCCTGGTCACAGTACTTACTGATGCTGCTAATCTCCATGACCCCAGCCCTGCTCTTCCCGGTCACAGTACTTACTGATGCTGCTAATCTCCATGACCCAAGCCTGCTCTTCCTGGTCACAGTACTTACTGATGCTGCTAATCTCCATTACCCCAAGCCCTGCTCTTCCCGGTCACAGTACTTACTGATGCTGCTAATCTCCATGACCCCAAGCCCTGCTCTTCCTGGTCACAGTACTTACTGATTGCTGCTAATCTCCATGACCCCAAGCCCTGCTCTTCCGGTCACAGTACTTACTGATGCTGCTAATCTCCATGACCCCAAGCCCTGCTCTTCCTGGTCACAGTACTTACTGATGCTGCTAATCTCATTGACCCCAAGCCCTGCTCTCCTGGTCACAGTACTTACTGATGCTGCTAATCTCCATGACCCCAAGCCCTGCTTCCCGGTCACATTACTTACTGATGCTGCTAATCTCCATGACCCCAAGCCTGCTCTTCCTGGTCACAGTACTTACTGATGCTGCTAATCTCCATACCCCAGCCTGCTCTTCCTGGTCACAGTACTTACTGATGCTGCTAATCTCCATACCCCAAGCCTTGCTCTTCTCGGTCACAGTACTTACTAATGCTGCTAATCTCCATGACCCAAGCCCTGCTCTTCCTGGTCACAGTACTTACTGATGCTGCTAATCTCCATGACCCAAGCCCTGCTCTTCCTGGTCACAGTACTTACTGATGCTGCTAATCTCCATGACCCAAGCCCTGCTCTTCCCGGTCACATTACTTACTGATGCTGCTAATCTCCATGACCCCAAGCCCTGCTCTTCCTGGTCACAGTACTTACTGATGCTGCTAATCTCCATGACCCCAAGCCCTGCTCTTCCTGGTCACAGTACTTACTGATGCTGCTAATCTCCATGACCCCAAGCCTGCTCTTCCTGGTCACAGTACTTACTGATGCTGCTAATCTCCATTACCCCAAGCCCTGCTCTTCCTGGTCACAGTACTTACTGATGCTGCTAATCTCCATGACCCCAAGCCCTGCTCTCCGTGGTCACAGTACTTACTGATGCTGCTAATCTCCATGACCCCAAGACCTGCTCTCCCTGGTCACATACTTACTGATGCTGCTAATCTCCATGACCCCAAGCCCTGCTCTTCCTGGTCACAGTACTTACTGATGCTGCTAATCTCCATGACCCAAGCCCTGCTCTTCCCTGGTCACAGTACTTACTGATGCTGCTAATCTCCATGACCCCAAGCCCTGCTCTCCTGGTCACAGTACTTACTGATGCTGCTAATCTCCATGACCCCAAGCCCTGCTCTTCCTGGTCACATTACTTACTGATGCTGCTAATCTCCATGACCCAAGCCCTGCTCTTCCTGGTCACAGTACTTACTGATGCTGCTAATCTCCATTACCCCAAGCCCTGCTCTTCCTGGTCACAGTACTTACTGATGCTGCTAATCTCCATGACCCCAAGCCCTGCTCTTCCTGGTCACAGTACTTACTGATGCTGCTAATCTCCATTACCCCAAGCCCTGCTCTTCCATGGTCACAGTACTTACTGATGCTGCTAATCTCCATGACCCCAAGCCCTGCTCTTCCTGGTCACAGTACTTACTGATGCTGCTAATCTCCATGACCCAAGCCCTGCTCTTCCGGTCACAGTACTTACTGATGCTGCTAATCTCCATGACCCCAAGCCCTGCTCTTCCCTGTCACAGTACTTACTGATGCTGCTAATCTCCATGACCCCAAGCCCTGCTCTTCCCGTGTCACAGTACTTACTGATGCTGCTAATCTCCATGACCCAAGCCCTGCTCTTCCTGGTCACAGTACTTACTGATGCTGCTAATCTCCATGACCCCAAGCCTGCTCTTCCGGTCACAGTACTTACTGATGCTGCTAATCTCCATGACCCAAGCCCTGCTCTTCCCGGTCACATTACTTACTGATGCTGCTAATCTCCATGACCCAAGCCCTGCTCTTCCTGGTCACAGTACTTACTGATGCTGCTAATCTCCATTACCCCAAGCCCTGCTCTTCCTGGTCACAGTACTTACTGATGCTGCTAATCTCCATGACCCAAGCCTGCTCTTCCTGGTCACAGTACTTACTAATGCTGCTAATCTCCATGACCCAAGCCCTGCTCTCCCTGGTCACAGTACTTACTGATGCTGCTAATCTCCATGTACCCCAAGCCCTGCTCTTCCTGGTCACAGTACTTACTGATGCTGCTAATCTCCATGACCCCAAGCCCTGCTCTTCCTGGTCACAGTACTTACTGATGCTGCTAATCTCCATTACCCCAAGCCCTGCTCTTCCTGGTCACAGTACTTACTGATGCTCCATGACCCCAAGCCCTGCTCTTCCTGGTACTTACTGATGCTGCTAATCTCCATGACCCCAAGCCCTGCTCTTCCTGGTCACAGTACTTACTGATGCTGCTAATCTCCATGACCCCAAGCCCTGCTCTCCCTGGTCACAGTACTTACTGATGCTGCTAATCTCCATGACCCCAAGCCCTGCTCTTCCCGGTCACAGTACTTACTGATGCTGCTAATCTCCATGACCCCAAGCCCTGCTCTTCCTGGTCACAGTACTTACTGATGCTGCTAATCTCCATGACCCCAAGCCCTGCTCTCCCGGTCACATTACTTACTGATGCTGCTAATCTCCATGACCCCAAGCCCTGCTCTCCCTGGTCACAGTACTTACTGATGCTGCTAATCTCCATGACCCAAGCCCTGCTCTCCCGGTCACAGTACTTACTGATGCTGCTAATCTCCATGACCCCAAGCCCTGCTCTTCCTGGTCACATTACTTACTGATGCTGCTAATCTCCATGACCCCAAGCCCTGCTCTCCCGGTCACAGTACTTACTGATGCTGCTAATCTCCATGACCCCAAGCCCTGCTCTTCCTGGTCACAGTACTTACTGATGCTGCTAATCTCCATGACCCCAAGCCCTGCTCTTCCTGTCACAGTACTTACTAATGCTGCTAATCTCCATGACCCCAAGCCCTGCTCTTCCCGGTCACAGTACTTACTGATTCTGCTAATCTCCATTACCCAAGCCCTGCTCTCCTGGTCACAGTACTTACTGATGCTGCTAATCTCCATGACCCAAGCCCTGCTCTTCCTGGTCACAGTACTTACTGATGCTGCTAATCTCCATGACCCCAAGCCCTGCTCTCCTGGTCACAGTACTTACTGATGCTGCTAATCTCCATTACCCCAAGCCCTGCTCTTCCTGGTCACAGTACTTACTGATGCTGCTAATCTCCATGACCCCAAGCCCTGCTCTTCCGGTCACAGTACTTACTGATGCTGCTAATCTCCATGACCCCAAGCCATGCTCTTCCTGGTCACAGTACTTACTGATGCTGCTAATCTCCATGACCCCAAGCCCTGCTCTTCCCGGTCACAGTACTTACTGATGCTGCTAATCTCCATGACCCCAAGCCCTGCTCTTCCTGGTCACAGTACTTACTGATGCTGCTAATCTCCATGACCCCAAGCCATGCTCTTCCTGGTCACAGTACTTACTGATGCTGCTAATCTCCATTACCCCAAGCCCTGCTCTCCAGGTTCACAGTACTTACTGATGCTGTAATCTCCATTACCCCAAGCCCTGCTCTTCCTGGTCACAGTACTTACTGATGCTGCTAATCTCCATGACCCCAAGCCCTGCTCTTCCTGGTCACAGTACTTACTGATGCTGCTAATCTCCATGACCCCAAGCCCTGCTCTTCCAGGTCACATTACTTACTGATGCTGCTAATCTCCATTACCCCAAGCCCTGCTCTTCCTGGTCACAGTACTTACTGATGCTGCTAATCTCCATGACCCAAGCCCTGCTCTTCCCGGTCACAGTACTTACTGATGCTGCTAATCTCCATGACCCCAAGCCCTGCTCTTCCTGGTCACAGTACTTACTGATGCTGCTAATCTCCATGACCCCAAGCCCTGCTCTTCGGTCACAGTACTTACTGATGCTGTAATCTCCATGACCCCAAGCCCTGCTCTTCTGGTCACAGTACTTACTGATGCTGCTAATCTCCATGTACCCAAGCCCTGCTCTTCCTGGTCACAGTACTTACTGATGCTGCTAATCTCCATGACCCCAAGACCTGCCCTTCTTGGTCACAGTACTTACTAATGCTGCTAATCTCCATTACCCCAAGCCCTGCTCTTCCTGGTCACAGTACTTATTGATGCTGCTAATCTCCATGACCCCAAGCCCTGCTCTTCCTGGTCACAGTACTTACTGATGCTATAATCTCCATGACCCCAAGCCCTGCTCTTCCGGTCACATTACTTACTGATGCTGCTAATCTCCATGACCCCAAGCCCTGCTCTTCCTGGTCACAGTACTTACTGATGCTGCTAATCTCCATGACCCCAAGCCCTGCTCTTCCTGGTCACAGTACTTACTGATGCTGCTAATCTCCATGACCCCAAGCCCTGCTCTTCCTGGTCACATTACTTACTGATGCTGCTAATCTCCATTACCCCAAGCCCTGCTCTCCTGGTCACAGTACTTACTGATGCTGCTAATCTCCATGACCCCAAGCCCTGCTCTTCCTGGTCACAGTACTTACTGATGCTGCTAATCTCCATGACCCCAAGCCCTGCTCTTCCTGGTCACAGTACTTACTGATGCTGCTAATCTCCATGACCCAAGCCCTGCTCTTCCTGGTCACAGTACTTACTGATGCTGCTAATCTCCATGACCCAAGCCCTGCTCTCCCTGGTCACAGTACTTACTGATGCTGCTAATCTCCATGACCCAAGCCCTCTCTTCCCGGTCACAGTACTTACTGATGCTGCTAATCTCCATGACCCCAAGCCCTGCTCTTCCCGGTCACATTACTTACTGATGCTGCTAATCTCCATTACCCCAAGCCCTGCTCTTCCTGGTCACAGTACTTACTGATGCTGCTAATCTCCATGACCCAAGCCCTGCTCTTCCTGTCACAGTACTTACTAATGCTGCTAATCTCCATGACCCAAGCCCTGCTCTTCCCGGTCACATTACTTACTGATGCTGCTAATCTCCATTACCCAAGCCCTGCTCTTCCATGGTCACAGTACTTACTGATGCTGCTAATCTCCATGACCCCAAGCCCTGCTCTTCCTGGTCACAGTACTTACTGATGCTGCTAATCTCCATGACCCAAGGCCTGCTCTCCCTGGTCACAGTACTTACTGATGCTGCTAATCTCCATGACCCCAAGCCCTGCTTTCCTGGTCACAGTACTTACTGATGCTGCTAATCTCCATTACCCAAGCCCTGCTCTTCCTGGTCACAGTACTTACTGATGCTGCTAATCTCCATGACCCCAAGCCCTGCTCTTCCTGGTCACAGTACTTACTGATGCTGCTAATCTCCATGACCCCAAGCCCTGCTCTTCCTGGTCACAGTACTTACTGATGCTGATAATCTCCATGATCCCAAGCCCTGCTCTTCCTGGTCACAGTACTTACTGAAGCTGCTAATCTCCATGACCCCAAGCCCTGCTCTTCCTGGTCACATTACTTACTAATGCTGCTAATCTCCATGACCCCAAGCCCTGCTCTTCCCGGTCACATTACTTACTGATGCTGCTAATCTCCATGACCCCAAGCCCTGCTCTCCATGGTCACAGTACTTACTGATGCTGCTAATCTCCATGACCCCAAGCCCTGCTCTTCCTGGTCACAGTACTTACTGATGCTGCTAATCTCCATGACCCCAAGCCCTGCTCTTCCCGGTCACATTACTTACTGATGCTGCTAATCTCCATGACCCCAAGCCCTGCTCTCCATGGTCACAGTACTTACTGATGCTGCTAATCTCCATTACCCCAAGCCCTGCTCTTCCTGGTGACAGTACTTACTGATGCTGCTAATCTCCATGACCCCAAGCTCTGCGCTTCCTGGTCACAGTACTTACTGATGCTGCTCATCTCCTTGACCCGAAGCCCGGCTCTTCCTGGTCACAGTACTCACTGATGCTGATAATCTCTATGATCCCAAGCCCTGCTCTTCCTGGTCACAGTACTTACTGAAGCTGCTAATCTCCATGACCCCAAGCCCTGCTCTTCCTGGTCACATTACTTACTAATGCTGCTAATCTCCATGACGCCAAGCCCTGCTCTTCCAGTCACATTACTTACTGATGCTGCTAATCTCCATTACCCCAAGCCCTGCTCTCCATGGTCACAGTACTTACTGATGCTGCTAATCTCCATGACCCCAAGCCCTGCTCTTCCTGGTCACAGTACTTACTAATGCTGCTAATCTCCATGACCCCAAGCCCTGCTCTTCCCGGTCACATTACTTACTGATGCTGCTAATCTCCATCACCCCAAGCCCTGCTCTCCATGGTCACAGTACTTACTGATGCTGCTAATCTCCATGACCCCAAGCCCTGCTCTTCCTGGTCACAGTACTCACTGATGCTGCTAATCTCCATGACCCCAAGGCCTGCTCTCCATGGTCACAGTACTTACTGATGCTGCTAATCTCCATGACCCCAGCCCTGCTCTTCCGGTCACATTACTTACTGATGCTGCTAATCTCCATGACCCAAGCCCTGCTCTTCCCAGTCACAGTACTTACTGATGCTGCTATCTCCATTACCCCAAGCCTGCTCTCTCTGGTACTTACTCATTCTGCTAATCTCCATGACCCAGAGCCCTGCTCTTCCTGGTCACAGTACTTACTGATGCTGCTAATCTCCATTACCCCAAGCCCTGCTCTTCTTGTTCACATTACTTACTGATGTTCCATGACCCCAAGCCCTGCTCTTCCTGGTCACAGTACTTACTGATGCTGCTAATCTCCATTACCCCAAGCCCTGCTCTTCCTGGTGACAGTACTTACTGATGCTGCTAATCTCCATGACCCCAAGCCCTGCTCTTCCTGGTCACAGTACTTACTGATGCTGCTAATCTCCATTACCCCAAGCCCTGCTCTTCCTGGTCACAGTACTTACTGATGCTGCTAATCTCCATTACCCCAAGCCCTGCTCTTCCTGGTCACAGTACTTACTGATGCTGCTAATCTCCATTACCCCAAGCCCTGCTCTTCCTGGTCACAGTACTTACTAATGCTGCTAATCTCCATTACCCCAAGCCCTGCTCTTCCTGGTCACAGTACTTACTAATGCTGCTAATCTCCATTACCCCAAGCCCTGCTCTTCCTGGTCACAGTACTTACTAATGCTGCTAATCTCCATGACCCCAAGCCCTGCCCTTCCTGGTCACAGTATTTACTAATGCTGCTAATCTCCATTACCCCAATCCATGCTTTTCCCGGTCACAGTACTTACTGATGCTGCTAATCTCCATGACACCAAGCCCTGCTCTTCCCAGTCACAGTACTTACTGATGCTGCTAATCTCCATGACCCCAAGCCCTGCTCTTCCTGGTCACAGTACTTACTGATGCTGCTAATCTCCATGACCCCAAGCCCTGCTCTTCCTGGTCACAGTACTTACTGATGCTGCTAATCTCCATTACCCCAAGCCCTGCTCTTCCTGGTCACATTACTTACTGATGCTAATAATCTCCTTGACCCCAAGCCCTGCTCTTCCCGGTCACAGTATTTTCTGATGCTGCTAATCTCCATGACCCCAAACCCTGCTGTTCCCATTCACATTACTTACTCACTTACTGATTCTGACAATCTCCATGACCCCAAGCCCTGCTCTTCCCGGTCACAGTACTTACTGATGCTGCTAATCTCCATGACCCTAAACCCTGCTCTTCCCGGTCACATTACTTTCTGATGCTAATAATCTCCTTGACCCCAAGCCCTGCTCTTCCCGGTCACAGTACTTACTGATGCTGATAATCTCAATGACCCCCAAGCCCGGCTCTTCCCGGTCACAGTACTTACTGATGCTGCTAATCTCCATGACCCTAAACCCTGCTCTTCCCGGTCACATTACTTACTGATGCTAATAATCTCCTTGACCCCAAGCCCTGCTCTTCCCGGTCACAGTACTTACTGATGCTGCTAATCTCCATGACCCCAAACCCTGCTGTTCCCATTCACATTACTTACTCACTTACTGATGCTGCTAATCTCCATGACCTCAAGCCCTGCTCTTCCTGGACACAGTACTTACTGATGCTGCTAATCTCCATGACCCCAAGCTCTGCTCTTCCTGGTCACAGTACTTACTGATGCTGATAATCTCCATGACCCCAAGACCTGCTCTTCCCGGTCACAGTACTTACTGATGCTGCTAATCTCCATTACCCAACGCCGTGCTCTTCCCGGTCGCAGTACTTACTGATGGTGCTAATCTCCATTACCCCAAGCCTTGCTCTTCCCGGTCACAGTACTTACTGATGCTGCTAGTCACCATGACCCCAAGCCCTGATCTTGCCGGTCACAGTACTTACTGATGCTGATAATCTCCATGACCCCAAGCTCTGCTCTCCATGGTCACAGTACTTACTGATGCTGCTAATCCCCATGATGCCAAATCCTGCTCTTCCTCGTTGCAGTACTTACTGATGCTGCAAATGTCTGTGTTAGGGAGAATTCTAATTTCTCTGCTAATTTCCTTCAGCCTTAGAGACCCCCAGCTCTTTTGCTGGACTTTAGGACTTTTTAAATTTCTAACCTGGAGTGAATGAGACATTTTTCTCACTCCCTCATGTATTTTGATCTGATTTGTATTCTGTATTTCTTGTGTTTTTCGAGTCTGACAAAACTCCATAGGAATTGCTTGTTCTATGGTGAAACACAGCACCTTCAGTGCAAAGTCACAGAGAAATCCTTTAGATTTCTCTTAAGGTTTAAATACCTTCTCTTGGGTGAACTACTGTTCCCAAGATTAGTAAAGTGATATTGACTTTATTTACCATTTTCTATGCAGGTCCAGCACACTCCATCCTATGTGGAGTAGTTCAGAGTTACTTAGTAGCCCCTTTTCCTGCTTAGTCATGTAACATTTTTATGTTACCCTCACTACAATTAATGGCTGAGTGCAGTGGTTTAATTTTCCTACCATTGTGCTTTTCTACCGCAGGAAGAATCCTCAGCTGCAATGAGTGTATCACACATGGATGACCATTGTGTTAAAATGGGCCCTGGTCTTCTTTTTTCGCCATTTGTTGTTTGTGAAGTCTTTCCTCGGTTTTACTCTGCGCGCCAAACCAGGTTTATCCCTTTTGTTCATTTTGCCTTTGGTGGAATTCAGTACTGAATCCACCTTTGCACCAGTCTTGTCTGGCAGAGCAGGAAGCAAGGGAGGTGCCAAAACTCCCTGTCCTTAGTCTCCTTGGTTACCTGAATGCACCCAGTGCTGATTGGCTGGCTGGCTTTCCTTGCAGGACAGCCACCCTGCTGTGTGAGTGACAGCTAGGCTGTGCATCAATGGGAGAAACCTGCATAAAAGGTGGGGCTTCTTGGACTGAAGCCAGAGTCGACCACTGGACGAAACATCTGGTGAAGGAATCATGAAGAGAAGCTTGCTGCATCCTCCTGGACCGTTGAACTGCCAGGTGAAATCCTGCTGCTGTGCTGAAACTCCTTTTCTGAATTGACTAGAGAAGCTCCGGAAAGGACGGCTCCTTTCCTTGGGTTGGTGGGTCCAACTAAACCAAAGACAAACTTTGCTAGAAGACCTTCCCCAACTGGCTGTACTTCTTTGTTGCTGCTGGAACCGAGTGCCAAGGTCCGAGACATCCGTAGTCGAATACAATGTCTTTAAGCTGGACCGAAACTCCAGGACCCTCCCGAAGCAGGACAACCCAAGCTCGAGTCACCTCACCAGAGTGCTGGACTCCAGAAGCAAGGGAAGCCCATCAAGTGTCCAAGATCCACGGTGGTGCTATTTGCTGGTAGCTGAAACTGTAAAGTGCTGCTGAACTGAAAAGAGCCCGTAGCTGCTGCCAATGACCTACAAACTGCAGTGCAGGAGTCCTCCAGACGTCCTCCCTCTTGTCCCCATGACCGAGGCCCAGGAACCCAGGATCTGCAACACAGCAACCAGACAGAAGCCACCTGGATCCTCTTCTTCTAACCTAAGGTACTGTGCTGCCTCAGGGTTACTTACCTCTTTTGTCTATAGCATGCATTTTCTCACTTGAGACTTGAAGTAGCTGCTTTTTGCAGAGTTGTTCTCAGCTCTACCTTTCACAAGTGTAACAGCTTGCGGCCCAACAGTGATTTTCTACAAACTCTCTAACTTTGTGCAAGACTTTTGTGCTATGTAAGAAGTGCTTCAGCTCCATAGACATTGTTCAAATTGACTTTGGTTGTCCTTGCCTCTTGCAGACTCTTCTGACCCATTGACTTTGATTCTAACTGTCCTTTATAGCTAATTCAATATTGATGGGAAAGATTTCAAATATAGACTTCATTGGCATATTGAAAAAGTGCTCAATGCTACTTCATTGGCATATTGAAAAGTGCTCACATGCTCTGAGAACCTGTTAACCTTTTTCCTTCTCTAACCTATTCCTTTTCCACAACCTCAGACTCATCTCTAATGAGTATCCGCTTGCTTGTCTTGATTCTGAGGACAGGTTATGAAGGTATTTTTAATTGTTGCACATTGCCCTTTTAAAGAATGCTTATTTAAAACTGATTGTTAAATAAATTAATTATTTTACTAGAAAACCTTGAGAGTATGTGTTTTTTGTATACGTGCAACTGTGCGTCTCAGTGTTACCTCTGTACAGCTCATATTTACCTCTCTTGAGATAGGCCTGGCTGCTCAGTCACTCTACCAGCATGTGTAGTACATACCTATACCAACAGGTGGGTTACCTAATACCAAGAGGACAAGGTGGTGTAGCCTCCCACAGGGTTACTGGCTACAATCTTGCCTAACAGTCTGCATTTTTTTACAGTCGCACCATGCCCCCCCCCGTTTTATAGAGTTTCTTGTATTTAAAATGATTCCTCCTATCCAAGCCCACTCTTTAAAACAGGCTTGTCCCTGTGATGCTCCCCTCACAGCAAAGCGACAGCACGGCAGATGGATGGGCCACAAGTGGAGGGGGGCAGAAGGGGCGCGAGTAATGTGACGAGAAAGAATAGGACTTGGAGTGATGGAGAGTGCCAGATGAGATGCACGTGTTTACCTCTGCCCCCATTACTTGGCTGGCTGGATGAATATAAAAGCAGAACATACATCACTCCAGATCATAGATACAATAAAATATAAACATCAGAGGAAAAGGTGCTGCCCCACTGAAAAACCCAGCACCCTACCAGCAAAACTCAGCACCCTACCAGCAAAACCCAGCACCCTACCAGCAAAACCAGCAACCTACCAGCAAAGACCAGCACCCTAACAGCAAAACCCAGCACCCACCCGCAAAAAACCAACACCCTACCAGCAAACCCAGCACCCTACCAGCAAAAACCCAGCACCCTACCAGCAAAACACTGCACCCTAGTACCAAACCTGACACCCTTCTAGCAAAACTCAGCACCCTAGCAGCAAAACTCTGCACCTTACCAGCAAAACATAGCACAATACCAGAAAACCCAGCACCCTACCAGCAAATCCAGCACCTTACCAGCAAAAAACCGGCACCCTATCAGCAAAACACAGCACCCTACCAGCAAAACCCAGCACCCTACCAGCAAAAAAACAGCACCTTACCAGCAAAACACTGCACCCTACCAGCAATACCCAGCAACCTACCAACAAAACCCAGCACCCTACAGCAAAACTCAGCACCCTACCAGTAAAACCTGCAACCTACCAGCAAAACCCAGCACCCTACCAGCAAAACCTAGCACCCTACAGCAACATCCAACACCCTACCAGCAAAACCCAGCACCCTACCAGCAAAACATAGCACAGTACCAGCAAAACACTGCACCCTACAAGCAAAACACAGCACCCTACCAGCAAAATCCAAAACCCTACCAGCAAAACCCAGCATCCTACCAGCAAAAAACCAGCACACTACCAGTAAAACACTGCACCCTACCAGCAAAACCCAGCACCTTACCAGCAAAACCCGGCACCCTACCAGTAAAACCCAGCACCCTACCAGCAAAAAACAGCACCCTACCAGCAAAAAACCAGTACCCTACCAGAAACATACTGTACCCTACCAGCAAAACCTGCACCCTAGCAGCAAAACCCAGCACCCTAGCAGCAAAACCAAGCACCCTACTAGCAACATCCAATACCCTACCAGCAAAAAAACAGCACTCTACTGTGATGTTGGAAATGAGTTGGCGGGAAAGGCCCTTTATGTCCTTGTCCTGTATCACTTTATCATGTATGTTCTGTCTTGTTTTCCGTGCAGGAGTTCATGTGGGACTCCTGGTGGTGTAGCTCTTCCTCTTTTTGGTCTTGGTGAACAGAACCTTGGGATACCCTTACAGCACCCATGGGTGGCAGTACAACCCCGTACTCCTAGTGTATGTTTTTGGGCACCTGTGTGTGACCCACAGAGCAGGGTATGGGCTGGTGGCAGCTCCATGCTGACTTTGACAGGTGCTCTGAGTAGCCTCCATTTTGGGATACCCAGACTCTGTCATTGGAATCCGTGGATTCCTGATAGGAAACAAGATGGCCCCTGTGGCCTCTTGCTTTCTATCGCCTGTTACCTTGTATTCCCAAAGTCCCGGAAAGCCCTTACTCGGTCCCTTCCCCTGACTGGCTGTCGGGTGGAAGTTCCACATATGGTAGTATGGGGAAGTCCAGACCAGACTGGCTGGAGCCTTCCAATGACTGTATGTTGTGGGTACACCCGTGGGGTGGGACCTGGGTGAATGGAGTGTGTGACAAATACGAATTTCATGTTATGGGTGTCTAGTATCTGTGTGTGCGATACACTGCCCGAGACAGCCCTACCCGAAACTGATATGAATGCAGTGTGGAGTGCTGAATGGCTGGGTGCTTGTCTGAATCCACATTCCGTGTTGTGAGTGTCTGGATGGAGAAGAATGGCCTGAATGCACTGTGAGCCTGATTGGCTGCCTGTCTGCCTGAATGCCCTTCTGAATGATTGGTTGCCTGAGTGTGACCCAGCAGAGTGAATGAGAGACCAAACAGTATATCTGGGGACCTCTCACTGATGGAAATCATTCAGAAGCTGAAGTTGAAACTTGATGCTTAACCTTGAAGCCCAGGCGGACAAGAAGATCTGCTGCCACATTCCTTCACCAACTGAAAGCTGTTGTGTCTTCAAGAACTGATCCAAAAGGGGACCTTGCTAGGAGACCTCTTCCTGAGCTACAAGGGATCATCGTGCACCAGCTGATCTTTGCCAAAGCTCCCTGGAAATCAGACCCTCGAAAGGCTGCCGACCGGAGAAGGGAACTGCCGCAGAATCCGAAGTAAAGCACCAGGACATCCAAGTCCATCGTCGTTGACCAGAGTTTGCAGGTTTGCTATAACCGCTGAAAGCCCGTTGAGTCGTGTTGCCCAGAAGCGGGGACAGCTTGAATCCATGCTGCTCAACGTCCAGAGCCACAGCGCTACATTGCCTAAGACATTTGATTCAAGGACTCCCTTGCTCATCATTGTTGACAACTTGGTGCGGCCAGAGAAAGTCAAGGTCTTTGATGACCGTGGAGAATCCGCCGGTGGGTTTCCCGTCGCCCGAAGACCTCAAAGATGCCGACAAAGAGCGAAAGCCAGTCGTGGCCAGGTCCCGATCACTGACGCCAGACCCCAACGACCCGACGCCCTTGCTGGGCCAAATTTCTTCATTGAATCTTTGCGGCAACCACATATTGTCGTCGAGGTATACTGCATGCCTCATCTTCCCAGGACGTTCACAAGCTTTCATCAACAAGCGCTGCGAGGATCGAAGCTGCTTCCCCGACAACAGCGTTCACCTTTTTCTTCATCAAGCAATCTCGATGACCCGTGGCTCCTGCCTTAAAGGTAGTTCACTCAAGAAGGGCCCGTCGACGACTCATCGAAGAACTGTATGAAACCAGTTACATTGGGGTTGTAGAACCTTTAGAAGGAATCAAGTCTATATTAAGCAGTTCTGGACTGGGCTTGTCAATACACTTTATTTACAGGTTGCCCAGGTGGGAGGATCCTCACACAGAACTGTCTCTAGGTAGACGGGAGTCAGTGTTCTGCCATTGCTTGATTTAACTTGCATTCTTTCTGTTGTCTATCGTTGATTTATCTTACAATCTGATTTGTATGTCATTTGAACTGTTAGCAGTTGATGCATTTCAAAGGAGTCGATATTTAAGAGTGGTACCACATAGACTTGTATATATTTGCCATTATAGTATTGCCAGAGTACAAAGTGTGTTATTGTGATTGTGTATATAACTTGAACTTTATTTATATAAAGACTGTGTTATCACTAACATAGTGTGTGGACATTTCTTTGTGGGTGCTTGGGGACTACACTGTACTTAAGAACCAGCCTGCTTCACCTCCAGGGAGCTAACCCTTAATTGGTTGTCCACAATACCAATAATAGAGAATCTTGGCTGGGGTGCTCTGTGTCTCAACTCTGCCATATAGAAAGCAGGAGTACAGAAACCCCCCACCGGTCCTTTACAACTACCAGCAAAAAACAGCACCCTACCAGCAAAAAACAGCACACCTACTAGCAAAACACAGAAAGAGAGCAGCTACATCAGAGGCAGTTCCATCTGAAGAAGCCCTCCCAAAAATGCAGAGACAGGTTTGACACCCATCCTCAATCAAGAATTGGGGGCACGGATGTTGAGGCCCAGGGTTGTTTGACCCCCTCTGCCCCCCGACCCCTTGTAACGGTCCTCCCTGAACACAACTTGTAAGAACACTGTTAGCCTCAATCTATCCAACTCCATCCTTTAGTGATGTTAAAGGACATCTTGATTACCCTCACCCTACAGATGTGGTTGTGCCAGGCTTCTCAACCTACCTCCTAAAGGCACTTCTGCCACAGAGATAAGGCCTGCAATTCAGTCCCCTCAAATTTGGCCTTCACCCGTAAGTTCCTAACCGCGAAGGTGCAGGGTCCCTTCTAACAGCTCTCTCTTGCCCTGGGTTCTCTGCTGGGGATTTACGTTCCCCATCAGCCATGTGCCTCAGAAAGGAACCTAGTTAATCTATTTATTTAGGCATTTCTTAAGTGCACCTAACCCGAAGCATCTAGGCACTAGTTAGATAAGATTGACGGTTGCCTTAGTTACAAGTTTCATTAGGGTTACAGTCATAGCACTTTGCATTGGGTTACATCATGTTACAGAACTTAGTAATACATTGCATAAGGGAATCGCGTAATCGGTGGGACCTGGAGATAAGGTTACATTCACATGAAGGTTTGGTTATAGTAGAATACATGCAGGTTATGATCTTGTAGAAGGGGCTAGATGAGGGCGATTGTACTTCTATTTACTATGGCCGGAGAGCCGGGTTTTGAGTCGTTTGTGGAAGGACCATAGGGATGGATCCGATGGCAGTGCTAAAGGCAGTGAGTTGCATTGTTTGGCTGCAATTACCGGGAAGCTACATCCTCCTGCTTTTTAGCGCCTGAATCGAGGAATCGTCAGGTTGAAGGAATATGCAGATCGGGTTGGTATATTGGACTGGGCTTTGGTGATTTGTCTAGCTAGATAGTTTGGGGCGCTGTTTGATAGACATTTGTGAGTAAGGGAAGTATTCTGAAAGGGAGGCCTTCCCGTACCGGGAGCCAGTGGATCTCTTGTCTAGCTGTTGAAATGTGGCCTTTTTTAGGGATGTTGAGTGATAGTGACTCTCCCAGTTAGTTGTGTCCAAATCTGGGCGGCCAGCTCTGAAGCCACCTCTCCACACTCATCCCTAGGAACTACGCTAGGATTACCAGTTTGGAAAACCTGGGATTCACTCTGAAATTAGCACATCCTTGAGGGTTTCCGATTCCCACCAGTGGCTGGTATGACAGGTAGAAAGTTTGCACGTACCCCGAGTGTCTCCATTGCTCCTGATGGCCAAACGACTTCGATACCTGCAAGATAAGAGCACAGGGCAGTCATTACTATCTACAAACCACTAAACATTAAGTGCGTGTCACAATACAGGAATATCTCATTGGTAACTCAATTAGAAACCCACTACCAAACTCATATTTCATGCCAACACACACTGCTAGAGAAATCCCCCAACCCCACCCCGGGCTAAATACCCCAAACTCTACAACTCTCGAATTAACTTGCAAACCACCACAATCCATCAAATCATCCAGGCAAGTCAAACACTTCAGGCCACCCTCGTGGAAACAAAATGCCTCAGTGGACAAATCAACACCTGCCTAGAAAGCACCCCACACAGATTGCATAAGCCTGGACGTGTTTTTGTGCGGGGAGTGGAATGCAGGTGACAGGTGTCATGGATGACAAATATGACATGACAGTAATGACAGTAACAGGAATGAGGAGACTGAAACAAGGATGTGAGGTGGAAAACCTTTGGCCACAAGCTTTATTTTAGTACCAGCCATGATGCAAAAGAAAACCAACCATAACATCCTCATAAAGAGAATAACAATCATATATTTTGGGGACAGAGGGATCAGGTGAGCGGGGGGCCCTACTCCCAAGTAGGGCCCGCTCAAGGCTGATCCCCGCCGCCCTTCATACCAATGCTTGTGAGATTTGTTGGACCCAGCTTGTGAGCTGTGTCTTGTTCATAACATACTTGACTTTTGCAGAAGGTCTTCCTTGCTTTCACTTGTCTTTTCCGTGTGAGGTGGGGAGGTATGTTCTTTATTTCGCCGCTTGGGGTGGATTCTAAGAGCCTTACTGGGAACTTACCCTGCTCATGATCCACTTGTGTTTGGGCCCCCAGTGCACTTTCCTTGGATTCTTTAAGCATGGAGGTGGGTTCTGGAGCCTTACTAGGAACTTACCCTGCTCCTGACCCACTTGCGGTTGGACTCCCCGTGTGCTTTTATTGGATTAAGCATGGAGGTGGGTTCTAGAGCCTTACTAGGAACTTACCCTGCTCCTGATCCACTTGCGGTTGGACTCCCCGTGTGCTTTTATTGGATTGTTTAAGCATGGAGGTGGGTTCTAGAGCCTTACTAGGAACTTACCCTGCTCATGATCCACTTGCGGTTGGACTCCCTGTGTGCTTTTATTGGATTGTTTAAGCATGGAGGTGGATTCTAAAGCCTTACTAGGAACTTACCCTGCTCCTGATCCACTTGCGGTTGGACTCCCCGTGTGCTTTTATTGGATTAAGCATGGAGGTGGGTTCTAGAGCCTTACTAGGAACTTACCCTGCTCCTGATCCACTTGCGGTTGGACTCCCCGTGTGCTTTTATTGGATTTTAGCATGGAGGTGGGTTCTAGAGCCTTACTAGGAACTTACCCTGCTCTGATCCACTTGCGGTTGGACTCCCCGTGTGCTTTTATCGGATTGTTTAAGCATGGAGGTGGGTTCTAGAGCCTTACTAGGAACTTACCCTGCTCCTGATCCACTTGCGGTTGAGACTCCCTGTGTCTTATATTGCATGGAGGTGGGTTCTAGAGCCTTACTAGGAACTTACCCTGCTCCTGATCCACTTGCGGTTGGACTCCCGTGTCCTTTTATTGGATTGTTTAAGCATGGAGGGTGGTTCTAGAGCCTTACTAGGAATTACCCTGCTCCTGATCCACTTGCGGTTGGACTCCCCGTGTGCTTTTATTGGATTGTTTAAGCATGGAGGGGGTTCTAGAGCCTTACTAGGAACTTACCTGCTCCTGATCCACTTGCGGTTGGATTCCCCGTGTGCTTTTATTGGATTGTTTAAGCATGGAGGTGGGTTCTAGAGCCTTACTAGGAACTTACCCTGCTCCTGATCCACTTGCGGTTGGACTCCATGTGTGCTTTTATTGGATTGTTTAAGCATGGAGTTGGGTTCTAGAGCCTCACTAGTGCATCTTTCTACTCATGATCCACTTGTGTTTTGACAGAAAACCCCCTTGCTTTCATATGTGGCATAGCTTAATAATGGTGGTGGGATCTTGAAGGCTTGCTAGGACTCCACCTTGCTCATGCTCCATTTGTGTTTTCTAAGACCCCTTGAGCACTTACTTTGCATTGATTTTCTTGTGGTGGTGGGTTCTAGGAGTCTTACTGAGAATCTTCCCAGCTCGTGATCCACTTGAGCTTTGGAGGAAACCCCCTAAGCGCTTTTAATTGGTTAGTTTCCCACATGGGAGGGTTCTAAGAGCCTAAATGGGTTTCTCTCTGCTCCTGAGCCACTATTTTCTGGTCCCCTCTGGGTTTTAATTGCTTTGTTTTCTTAAGTGGTGGCTTCTGTGCGCCTGGGTCTTACATGCATTTTATCCCCTTGGTGTGTGTAAAGCCCTTCCTGGTGTTGAGTTTTGTTTTTTATGGAGGCGTTTTAGCCTCTCCTTGTGTTTGTCTAAGTTCTAGCATTAACCTGGCCCCCGCTAGAGGGGCTCTTACCAGCTGTTTGGAGGGTGGAGAGAGGTATTTTTTCTTCTGACAGCAGTCCTTGCTGCTGGAGCAGTCAGGATGAGAGGCAAAGAATGAGAGGGGCTACCTTGCCCTCGCAGGATGTAGGCATATATTTGCCTGGGGGCAAGGCAGCCCCTCTTTGATCTTCAAAGGCCCCTGCTCCGCGTCTTCCCGGATGGGAAGGGGGACCTTTGCGAGGTGACAGAGGGCAGGGACTACCAGTTGTCGTCTGCCCCTGTCACCTAGTTTTCCTGGAGCAGCGTCCTGCAGTCTGGGTCTTCATTGTCCTGGGGACTCAGCTGCCCGCCCCAACATGTGCCTGCTAAGTAGGGCAGCACCTGTAAGGTGCTGTCCTACCGGACCCAACACAAACCCCCCAACTCCCAGTTTACGCCCTTGGGCCTCCCATCCGGGAGGGCCCAGGTTTAGTAGCTGCTGCTTGGACTTGCACCAATGGTTGAGCCCAGCCATTTATGTGAATTCGATCTCTCGCCCTAAGCACGCCTTCCCGGATTCCCTTTCAGAAGCAGGACACGAGAGCGCCTGGATTCCATGCAAGTGGCAGAGGCGCAAGGCATACATCTCAATAACATTACATGACCAAGTGCAACATTAAACAAACATGCGTTTCCCTTTCCTATATGTATTTGTCCTATATATATCATTCACTTTGGATGTCGTGGCATTGGGCACTGAGCATGCGTACATGTTGAATGGCTGGGTACTTTTCCCAATACCCATTCCTTGTTGTGAGTGTCTGAGAGGGAGGAGAATGGCTTGAATGCACTGTATGCCTGATTGGCTGACTGACTGCTGAATGCCCTTCTGAGTGATTGGTTGCTTGAGTGTGACCCAGCAGAATGAATGGGAGATCAACAGTATATCTGGGGGCCTCTCACTGCTAGAAATCATTCAGAATCTGAAGTTAATACTTGAAGCTTATCCTTGAAGCCCAGCTGGAAGAAGAATTGCTGCTGCATTTGCTTCGACCCGATTCGAAAGCTGTCAAGTTCATCGAGGACTGATCCGAGAGAGGACCTGGTTAGGGGCCATTTTCCCAAACTCTGAGGGACCATCGAGCACCGCTATCCTTCGCCGAAGCTCCCTGGAAGTCAGGCCCTCGACAGGCTGCCGACTAGAAACGAGGACTGCTGAGGAGAACAAAATGAAGCACCGGACATTCCGTCCGCTGTCGTCGACCAGGGTTCACAGGTTTGTATAACGCTGGAGGCACATCGAAGCCAGTTTGCCCAGAAGCGGGGTCCACTTGACGCCATGCCATCGACAACACAGAGCCACAACGCTCCATTGATTAAGACATTCGAATGGAAGGAATCTCTCGACCGCACCACCGACCGCTTTGTCCCGCCGGAGAAAGTCGAGGCCGCTGATGCTCCGAGACGAATCCACCGTGGGTTTCCCACCACCCAAAGACCGCAGAGACGCCGGACGACTCAACTCCCTTGCTGGGCCAAAGTTCTTCATAGACTCTTTGCGGTCCTGAACTATCGACATCAAGGTGCCCCGCACGCCTTCCATGCAGGACGTCTTCGATTCATCATCGACGAGCAGCTTGAGGACTGAAGCTGCTGCCTCGACACCATCAAACTTTTCATCGAGGGTCATCGACACCAAGTTCACCTTCTTCAAGGCCCAGCTACGATCCATGGCTCCTGCCTTCACTCAAGAAGGATCCATCTATACCTCCTCGAGGAACTCTGCTATTCCAGGTACATTGGGGTGGTAGAAACACTTTCTAAGGAGATAAGACTCATTGAACAATATATGGACTGGGCTTGTAGTATATCTTTATTTTACAGGTTGCCCAGGTGGGGGATCTCCACACAGAACTGTGTCTAGTGGTAGGGGCCAGTATTCTGCCAATTGTTCTAACCAACTGCTTTCCTCCTATGTCTATTGTTGGTTACCTTTATTAATTGATTTTTGTGACATTTGACCAGAGTACAGTTGATGCACATTAATGAAATCTGATAATAATTGTGGTACCACTTAGAACAGTATTTATTTGCCATTACAGATTAACTGAGCACAAAGTGAGTTATTGTGATTGTGTATATAACCTTGATCCTTAATTATATAAAGACTGTGTTTTCATTAATACAGGGTGCGGGCATTCCTTTGTAGGGGCTTGGGGACTACACTGTACTTAAGAACCAGCCCGCATAACCTCCTAAGAAGCTAGGCCTTGATTGCTCATCCATTGCTACAAACAATAGAGAATCTTGGCTGGGGTCCTCTGTGCCTCTCCTCTACCATACTGAGAGCAGGAGTACAGACACCCCCCTCCAGTCTTTACAGTAGCTAGGATCAAAAAGAACAGGGGAGGGGGAAGGGGAATAATGGCTTATCGAGACAGCCCCCTGGACCACATGTGCTGAAAATTGCCCAATACCATGATAAACTATTAACATATAATTTCCAATGGGCCCAGGAGACTGCACGTCAGTGCTTCCATGCATGACCCAGGGAAGGTACTTTTGACAGCAGAATAATAGAAATGCATTCTTGTGTCTGTTAAAGAAATACAAGGGCTCCAAGCTGAAAAGCAGACAGAACATATTGGGGCTCTGGAACCTATACGAAGAGACAAAAGGGGAAAAGGGGAAGAGGGAGGAAGAGGAGAGTGCGGGAGGAAGTGGATCGCGCTCACCGCTCCCCCTTATGGGCTATATCCAATGTTATGACCTGCGGCGAGGTACACCAACACCCTGCGAGAAACTCAAGGAGGGGACCACAAAAAGACAACAGGGGAAAAAGACAGAGACGCACAAACGGAAGACATACACACAAGGGAGAGATAAAATACCTAGTAGACATAGAAAGAATAAGCACCAACAGGGAAACGCATTATTCAGTGAGGCCGAGCGAGTGATAGAGGAGAAGGTGCGCACGAAGAGGAAGGGAGTCAAGAGGGAATGGCTATCAGGGCAGGGAGAATACAATTCAAACTAGACAAAGAGGAGGAAGAGTGGAAGAAGAAAGAAGTGGAAAGAGGGGATGCAGACGATGCAGCCTCAGATGAAGGACTGATAGGGGATGACCGGAGTGATGGGGACAGTGACGAATGGACACAATTTAAATCAAGAAGGAGGGGAGGAAAGAGTGAAAGCAACTGGATAGTGATGGAAGTGACAGAGACTGGTCAACCTCCCTCCGCAGCTGGGTAGGGAAGGCAAAAATAGGATTGACTCAGACCACCAGAGGAGGTGGGATAGGTCCAAAGTACTTAAAAAGTAAAAATGCTAGTGCATAACCCTGGATCGATGTCTAAACATGAGGGTACAGGTGAAAAGTCTCGTCTCCACTTCAACATATTACCTAAAATTGCTCACACACCTCTATCCGTTCATCACACAAGATAATGCAGAAACGATAGCTAGAGATAATAGGCTCCAAAATCGATTACTGCAGTAGACCCTTGACTGGTATTTCCCAATCTGAGATCAACCGCCTGCAAGTTATTCAAAATGGAGCGGTCAGGCTGATTAAGAAGCTGAAGTGGAGGGATCATGTCTCAGAGGCAGAGTGTGAACTACACTGGTTGCCTGTAAAAGCCAGGGTCCAATTCAGAATTCTGCTGATTACGCATAAATGCACATTAGGACTTATGCCCGCATATCTAAATGAATGCATTATTGAGAAAAGAAACCTGAGACAGTTGATGTCAAATAACACGTCCCAACTAAAAACTCACCATTATAAATCAAGTAAAGCTCTTAATGGAACTTTTAGCATAGCCGCCCCGCTGGCATGGAACAAGTTACCCTTAGATATTAGAGAGGGCAAATCAACCAACGTCTTCAAGAAAAAACTGAAAACGCTCCTATTCTGTTGAACTGATTCTACCAAACCTGCCAACTGATAAAAAAAAATATATATATATTATATATATATATCTCTGATTGGATCTGTGTATGTGTGTCATGTTATATGTGCGCCCTTAAGCCTACGGGTAACTGGTCTGAGCGGTACGAATATGAAAGTAAAGAAAAGTAAAGTAAAGCAAAAGACACAAGTAAAGCCATTACTACTGATGGGGTGAGGGCACTATGTGCCATGGCAAAAAATGGACAGAGACAATAAAATATGCAGTCTGACTTTCCTTGTGACATGGGCCAGTAAATTAATTAATGCACTTGAGAAGGTGACAGGGTGACATTACCATTAGGGGACATGAAAAGTTTGTTTGCAGCCATCGTAGGAAAACAGGCAGACAAAATATGGAACCAGGCAGCGTACAAAGGGGTGAAGCTAAGTACAAATGTCCATGACGGTGCTCCCTCTCACAATTGCCGAGCACACGTCTGGGAGGTTCTGTGAAGTATGTATCCTGACAGTTACGGCGTAGGGACAGTAATGGCTCCGAAAATGAAAAGCAACGATGATCCAGCAGATTATATAAAAGGAGTAACGGACCTATGGATGAAAAAGACATGACAGTCCTGGGATGAATGCATACCCTTGTTCTATCATATATTTATACAAGGACTGCCGTCAGAAGTGCAGACATCATTAGATAAGGTAGTGGGCATCAAAGCTTAAAGGTGGCCAGAAATACAGGCAAAGATAGTACATTATTGCAAACAAAACAAGAAAGTGAGAGACAAGTGGCAGAAAATGCTGCCAAAGCACAAAACAAACTGGTGCAAAAGAAAATGGCAAAATACACGATAGAAGGGCAATGCTCATGCCAGATGCTGCAGCAGCGGTGCCCACACCACAGGGAGGCTTTCCCATGGGGAACGTACCACAATAAGGGCATTACATGCAGTCACAATATACGCGACAATGGGGACCCCACACAAGGGAATTACATGCACAGGGGAATTTTTCCTATGGGGAGAGGGTACCCGTAGCAAGGAAGAGGGGATATAGAGGTCAGGTTACAGGGTCTTTGGGCCATGTTCTTTATGCCAGAACATGGGCACCTAGCCAGCACCTGCCCTTTTGTGCACAAGCACAGGCACAGGTGATCCAAGCATTACAGCAAACAGTGGTCCCTAAGGACACTGCACAGGATTCTGCCTAACACCACCACAGGACAACTTCGACACAACCTTCACTATTTACTTTCACTCTTGCTGTGTGTTCGCCCTTATGCTTCAAACAATACACCTTTCACAGAGACGTTCCAATAGGCTACTTCCTTTCACCGACCACTCTGTTGCTTAGTATCACTGATCTTGCAGCTGTATGTTACTTTAAAATTCATTCATGGGTCTGCCTTTCTTCGAGTCTCATCCATACGCGTGAAGCCTTCACTTATGATATAATATTTGCCACTTCATACACTTTCATACACACCGGTCTTCAGGTCAATTGCCAACTCACCAGCTGTGTGCGCTTTTTTCTTGTTTTGTGGTTTTCTAATTTTCGAGTCAAGGTTAGTACCACAGGCTTGGCCTCACCTCCCCAACTCTGCCGTTCACCCAGCAGGGTCGCTGGTATCCTTGAAACACAATGCAATCTCCACTTATAGGATCTGGCCTTCACTGCGTGTCTCTCATGATCTGTTGGAGGCAATGACCTCCAGTAGGGAAGCCCTGGGGTTTTCAGCCCACTGCTCTCATTACTTGGTCCGTCGCTCTGCTCCAGTAGGGGTGCCTTTGTGGTGGAAATTCTGCTCGTTGTCGTGTTCCGCCTTGCTGAGAGTGTGTCTTTAGGTGTTGCCTTTTATTCGGGTGAGGAGAGCTAATTGGTATCAGGTGTATGAACTTAGGATAAAGTTCCTGACTTTGCCTGACCCAATTAATGGGACATGTTAAGTGCGATGTGAGAGAGTTAGACTGGTTGCTCTCAGTCACTCTCTTCATTGGGCAAGTGTTTGGGACTTTGCTAAATCCTAAAAAATTGGATGAGTTAGACGAACAAAAGAGGGGGGAATACCGTGTTTCACCATCGGCTATCTAACCTCCACTCCCCAAAGACCCCCCCACCCAGGTGATCCTCCCGCACTAGTCCACCCCCAGGAACAAAATCCAAAAGCGATGGCCGTGTCCTGGCCTCCTGCATGACAAGTCCCTGAGGACTAGTGGGTGAGATACCTGTTATAATGTACTTGTTGCCAGTGCATGCCTGCAGAAATGCTGCTGTGTCCTAGCATGGAACACTGTGTGAGCTTGCGGAATGTTTGGTAATGAATCCAGCCCCAGGGTTCCAGCCTGGTCAGTTGAGCCTGGGTGATGGGACCCGGTGGTCTTTCTAGGTAACAACTTAATGTAACTTAATAATAAAGCATCTGTACATACGCTTAAGAAGTCTGCAGAAGTACCACTTAACAATACCCTTTGGTTTCTCACACCTCCCATTATTCAGCACAGGCAGTAGAACTAGTAGCAATGATCTGTGCATTAAACATGATGGAAGGACATGCGGATAACATTTTTTGAGACTCTGCCTATGTTACATCAACAATACATTCAGGATTAGCACAATCGGAAAGGAGAGGGTTCTGAAAGAGAGACGGGTCCCCGGTGCAACATGCAGAGCTGATTAAACAGTTAATTGAGGCCAGTACCAGTGGCAATAATGAAATGCGCCACCCACACAGGTAAACAAGACAGAATATCACTAGGAAGCTAACTGGCCTACAGAGCAGCAAGAGAAGCAACCATAAGCTTGAAGGAAGACTAAAAAGGTGCCCAGGAGCAAACGAAAGAGCCCCACTCATGGCTGCAGAAAGAGGGTGGATGGAGAGGGAGCGAGCAAGGAAAGCTTCAACAGAATACCCCTTGTCCAAATTATAGAATTGCAGGGAGAAGCACCGGAAGAAGAAAACATGTTATGGATACAGCATGGGTGCTCACTCTCACCCACTGACTTGATGACAGAATAGCACTGGGAAGCCTGTAATACCCACAACATTGCTAAGTGTAGCAACTAGAGCAGCTGCACCTCCACACCATGCATCCAAAGAAGGTATCGCAGCAGAAATTAATGGAGGGTGGTGCGTGCCAAACTTGCATGAGAGATTGGTAGAGTTAATGGGGAACTGTGTGACGTGTCAACAGTTTTTGTCTCATAATACATTAAAGACAATCTGTGGAACAATAACCTCAGCTGGAAGGGCCCTTCCGACAATTGCATATTGACTTATGTTAACATGAAAGATAGATGTGCCTCCTATAGGTACATGTTAGTTGTTTATCTGTCCATTCTCACATTTGCTTGAGGTAGCACTCTGTGAAAAAACAACACAAAAAGTGTGGCCAACTTTTTGGTGAGGGAGGTGTTGCCAAGACGGGGAGTGTCTGAGGAGATAAGGTCAGATAATGGCCACACTTTGTAGAGTGCATTCAAAGGCCGCAAACTGAAGGTCCCTTTCACTTGAAAAGCAGGATTTTTCAAACAGACACAAAAACGGCTTTGCATGTGTTTTTCAAGTACAATTGAAGAGCCATGTGGAAAAGGCTATCTGTCACTAACAAAGGAAAGCAACATTGTAATCCACAAAAGAAGAAGAGTAAACAACCAACTTCAAAGAGACTCATAAAAACTATGGTTACAGGCCGGCCAGGGAGACAGATGGCTAGATGAAGAAGAACTCCCATTTGCTGAACATTCAGCTTTACAATTCATTTTAAATGACTATTATAACGCAGGCCTTTTTCCCAGCATCCATAAGGTGTATTTTCTTCATTGTGTACCATTTTTAGGTACTTTCCAAGCAATTTTGGAGATATAAAATGCATGCACCTACGAGTTAGGGAACTGTAATGGCCAGTTAAACTAGGTTCCTGGCTGATCTGAAAATGTCCAGAATGTAAGAGTTGGTGAACTGGTGAAGGGTAAAATGAGGAATATGGGTAGGAATTTACATGTTCATAACTGTTATGCTTTCTGTGAAAAAGAAAATTACCACACGCCCGTGCAAATCGTGCAGACCTGGCTGTCATCTTATTTCATTCCCCATGATTAACAGAAAAGGAGAATATATATGTTATGGCAGTTGCTAGTTAAATTATGACTTTTTGCTATATAACTAGTTTTTACCAAAGATTTGACACAGGAACAAATGGGATATCAAATGGGGTTGCCATATGTTTGCTCCGGACTCTTTAACCAATCCGTTCACATGAGATAGATTCGGCAGGAGAGAGAAGGGTAACTGTCCAATCCTAGTTGTGAAAACTCTGGCAGGGTACTTCCCCAAGATTGTAAATTGGTGATGTCATTGCTATATAAGGGGGACTGCATTAGGAGGAAGGGAGAGCTGCTGAAATGTACCACCAAAAGAGTGCGGCGACTTACAATCAGACAGCTGCAAGGAAACACCTGAGGAGATTGCATGTGGGTGGAGCTGTTTGTTGCTAGGGAGTCCTAGATGCTGACTGGGTCCAATGGTGGAGCGCAGGAGGCCATCCTTGAGAGTGGAGTGACCAGATCCCTGCCTTATCTTTCCAGAGGGTCCTGACATGCAGCTGGCTGTGTTGAACTTTGAACAGATGCTTTCTATGTAATTAGAACTGAGCCCTGGGAAA